>CM055275.1:67462877-67703349 GCA_029237695.1 Conchocele bisecta
AAACATTGATGTGAAATATTATCAAAGTCTGGCAAGTGGTTAAAGAGATATTGTGAAAAAAACAATAATTTTAACGCATTTCTGTTACAAAACCGGTGAACATTACACGTAAATAAATGACCTTCACCTTCAGACTTTGGATGTGGGGGTGTGCGTAATGAAGCATCATCCCTAGACAAACATTGATATGAAATATTATCAATGTCTGGCAAGGGGTTAAAGAGATATTGTGAAAAAAACAATAACTTTAACGCATTTCTGTTACAAAACCGGTGAACATTACAAGTAAATAAATGACCTTGACCTTGAGAATTTGGATGTGGGGGTATGCGTATTGAAGCATCATCCCTAGACAAACATTGATGTGAAATATTATCAAAATCTGGCAAGGGGTTAAAGAGATATTGTGAAAAAACAATAACGTTAACGTATTTCTGTTACAAAACCGGTGAACATTACAAGGAAATAAATGACCTTGACCTTCAAAATTTGGATGTGGGGGTATGCGTATTGAAGCAACATCCCTAGACAAACATTGATGTGAAATATTATCAATGTCTGGCAAGGGGTTAAAGAGATATTATGAAAAAACAATAACTTTAACGCATTTGCCTTACAAAAAAACCGGACGACGACGGAAAAAGCGCCGACTATAGTCGCGCCTCTGCTAAAGCAGGCGCGACAAAAATGAGGCACATTTGAAAACACAGGGCCAGAGAAGCATGGATTTGTCACAACATGAAAGCAGACCATCAGAGCTATGTGTGTGTGAAATTTCGAGCAGATCCATGCAATGAAAGCGACATTATAAGACTATGCCCGAGTTTCGAACAAACCAATTATGTGGTGGGTGGCAGGTGGGAGCATGCGAAGGGTAATTTAATGATTGGGGTTCACCCTTACCGGAATCCCGACTGGAGACCTGGTTTGGCCCTCACATACGTGTTTGGCATTTTGTATGCGACAGTTGAATATGGTTATACCCCCTATGCGAGTATTACGATTATTCGTAATCCTATTTTTAGGGGAAGGGGCCCAAGTGACTGGTTTGTTATGGACCTGGCACCAGGTCAGGTTATTCTAATTTCAGGGCAACAAACCAAGTATGTGACCCCGACCCTGGGCTTAGTGGGGGCATGAATGATTGTCGACTTGATTGTAGAGCAATGCGTGTGTGAATGCCAACTAGATCTCCGTGCAAGGAAACAGAAATTATAAGACATTTACCTGAGAATTTAGGTTTCGAATGCATGTATGTGACCTTGACCCTGTGCTTAGTAGGGGCGGGACAATCGTGGATTTGTCGCAGGGCGGTACAGGACCATTAGAGCAATGCGTGTGTGAAATATTAAGCAAATCCGTGTAAGGAAATTACAAGACATTTACTAGACTGTTAAGGTTTAGGGACGTACAGATGCCGGTAACACTATATGCCCCCCTCACCATTCGGTGGTGGACGCAATGCGTGTGTGAAATATCAACCAGATCCGTGCAAGGAAACAGACATTATAAGACATTTACCTGAACGTTAAGGTTTCGAATGCACCAAGTATGTGACCTTGACCCATGGTTAATGGGGGTGGGACGATCGTGGATTTGTCACAGGGTGGTAAGGACCATTAAATCGATGTGTGTGTGAAAATCAAGCATAATAATGCAAGGAAACTAAATAAAATGACATTTACCCGAAAGCAAACTAAATAAAATGACATTTACCCCGAGCATTAAGGTTTCAAATGCATGTGTGAACTTGACCATAGTCTTAGTAGGGGCGGGTCAACGTGGATTTGTCGCAGGGCGGTAGAGGACCATTAGAGCAATGCGTGTGTGAAATATCAAGCAGATCCGTGTAAGGAAACAGAAATTACCAAGACATTTACCAGACTGTTACGGTTTCGGGACGTACAGATGCCGGTAACACTATATGCCCCCCTCACCATTCGGTGGTGGATGCATTAAAATGAACAGCAAACTACACACTGTATAGTTCCTGAATTGGTAAGGGTTAATTTCCATGTCTTTCACTGTCATCTATTTATTATAATTTATCGGGTACCTAGTTACAATGTATCCTGGTCAATCAGTATTTACAAACTACTTTCCCTGATGTCTCATTAGTCGAATGATGAACCCGCAGCATAAGTCGATTCTTTTCGATGAAATCTACATTATCCTTATTCATTTTGTCATGTTTGTTGCATAAAATGTTACCTGATAAATAGAATACCAGGACAGTGTCTTGATATGAAGTTTATCATGCTCGGCCAGAAAACGTATGAATTCCTCGGCAAAATTATTTAATGGTGTTTAATGGCCTGTCAACAGCTATGGTCATTTCAGGCCAGGTTAACGGGGCTATGTATATTCCCTGCTATTTCTACAGTCGTTACATCAATCATAATTTACAAGCAATATTGCCGACGTGGGGCTGGGGTAGACTGTAGTGAGAAAGGCATTAAACACGGTTCAGTTCAATCGCTGTTTAATCTGATCAAGAAGAAAATGTTATCCAGGTCATCATATCGCTGGTACTGCACTCCGCACCGGTGTAAGAAAATGCACCAGTTTCCTGATGAAATGCCACTCGATCATCTCTACTTAGAGCTATCGCATCAACACATTTTTAATCTAGTAACCGGCGCAAAAGACAAACATGTGTTTATGCTGTATCTTCTACATGTAGCTGAATGGGATTTCGTCACGAATCCGGCGCCTAATTCGACATGAAACAAAATCGTTTACACGATGTTTCTGCGAATATTAAATTCACATTTCCGTTGAAAGAACAATTGCACACAAATACATCGCTGATTTACATACATTGTATATATATAAATAACAAGTACCGGTAAAATAAATTGATCAAGATAAATTAAGATTCAAAATAATCAAAATATACTATGATATTTTTTTTTAATTTCATAGTTTTCAAGGTGCATGATCACGTGGTTACAACAACAACAACGTTGCCCACTCCAAAGTAAGTATTATTTGATATTTTCCAGGGAGTTCTGTACAGTCTTAAGACGTTTTTGCGAAGAATCAATTTCCGTGTGGGTTTTTGCGAAGAATCGATTTCCACACACGGAAATCGATTCTTCGCAAAAACGATAGAAATTTTTGGCGAAAATACAGACACCATCAAATGCAGCTTAACAAGACGCGTTTGATGTGCCATATTTCACGTACCTTGAATCAGATGGATTCTGGAAATTTCAGTACCTGATATTGTTGTTAGTGTTATTTCCTAGTGTTTTTCTTCAATCCGGGTTTGTTGTGGCCATTGTTTCCTAGTGTTTTTGTGTTATTTCCTAGTGTTTTTGCAAATCCGGGTTTGTTGTAGCCATTGTTTCCTAGTGTTTTTGTGTTATTTCCTAGTGTTTTTCTTCAATCAGGGTTTGTTGTGGCCATTGTTTCCTAGTGTGTTTGTGTTATTTGCTAGTGTTTTTCTTCAATCTGGGTTTGTTGTGGCCATTGATTCCTAGTGTTTTTCTGTTATTTCCTAGTGATTTTCTTCTATCCGAGTTTGTTGTGGCCATTGTTTCCTAGTGTTTTTGTGTTATTTCCTAGTGTTTTTCTTCCAAATCCGGGTTTGTTGTGGCCATTGTTTCCTAGTGTTTGTGCGTTATTTGCTAGTGTTTTTCTTCTATCCGGCTTTGTTGTGGCCATTGTTTCCTAGTGTTTTTGTGTTATTTCCTAGTGTTTTTCTTCAAACTGGGTTTGTTGTGGCCATTGTTTCCTAGTGTTGTTGTGTTATTTCCTAGTGTTTTTCTTCTATCCGGGTTTGTTGTGGCCATTGTTTCCTAGTCTTTTTGTGTTATTTCCTAGTGTTTTTCTTCAATCCGGGTTTGTTGTAGCCATTGTTTCCTAGCGCTTTTGTGTTATTTCCTAGTGTTTTTCTACAAACTGTGTTTCTTGTGGCCATTGTTTCCTAGTGTTTTTGTGTTATTTCCTAGAGTTTTTCTTCAATCCGGGTTTGTTGTGGCCATTGTTTCCTAGTGTTTTTGTGTTATTTCCTAGTGTTTTTGCAAATCCGGGTTTGTTGTAGCCATTGTTTCCTAGTGTCTTGTGTTATTTCCTAGTGTTTTTCTTCAATCCGGGTTTGTTGTGGCCATTGTTTCCTAGTGATTTTGTGTTATTTCCTAGTGATTTTCTTCTATCCGGGTTTGTTGTGGCCATTGTTTCCTAGTGTGTTTGTGTTATTTCCAAGTGTTTTTCTTCAATCTGGGTTTGTTGTGGCCATTGATTCCTAGTGTTTTTCTGTTATTTCCTAGTGATTTTCTTCTATCCGGGTTTGTTGTGGCCATTGTTTCCTAGTGTTTTTGTGTTATTTCCTAGTGTTTTTCTTCAAACTGGGTTTGTTGTGGCCATTGTTTCCTAGTGTTGTTGTGTTATTTCCTAGTGTTTTTCTTCTATCCGGTTTTGTTGTGGCCATTGTTTCCTAGTGCTTTTGTGTTATTTCCTAGTGTTTTTCTACAAACTGGGTTTCTTGTGGCCATTGTTTCCTAGTGTGTTTGTGTTATTTCCTAGTGTTTTTCTTCAATCCGGGTTTGTTGTGGCCATTGTTTCCTAGTGTTTTTGTGTTATTTTCTAGTGTTTTTGCAAATCCGGGTTCGTTGTAGCCATTGTTTCCTAGTGTCTTTGTGTTATTTCCTAGTGTTTTTCTTCAATCTGGGTTTGTTGTGGCCATTGATTCCTAGTGTTTTTGTGTTATTTCCTAGTATTTTTTGCAAATCCGGGTTCGTTGTAGCCATTGTTTCCTAGTGTTTTTGTGTTATTTCCTAGTGTTTTTCTTCTATCCGGGTTTGTTGTGGCCATTGTTTCCTAGTGTTTCTGTGTTATTTCCTAGTGTTTTTCTTCAAACTGGGTTTGTTGTGGCCATTGTTTCCTAGTTTTGTTGTGTTATTTCCTGGTGTTTTTCTTCTATCCGGGTTTGTTGTTGCCATTGTTTCCTAGTCTTTTTGTGTTATTTCCTAGTGTTTTTCTTCAATCCGGGTTTGTTGTGGTCATTGCTTCCTAGTGCTTTTGTGTTATTTCCTAGTGTTTTTCTGCAAACTGGGTTTCTTGTGGCCATTGTTTTCTAGTGTTTTTGTGTTATTTCCTAGTGTTTTTCTTCAATCAGGGTTTGTTGTGGCCATTGTTTCCTAGTGTTTTTGTGTTATTTCCTAGTGTTTTTGCAAATCCGGGTTCGTTGTAGCCATTGTTTCCTAGTGTCTTTGTGTTATTTCCTAGTGTTTTTCTTCAATCTGGGTTTGTTGTGGCCATTGATTCCTAGTGTTTTTGTGTTATTTCCTAGTATTTTTTGCAAATCCGGGTTCGTTGTAGCCATTGTTTCCTAGTGTTTTTGTGTTATTTCCTAGTGTTTTTCTTCTCTCCGGGTTTGTTGTGGCCATTGTTTCCTAGTGTTTTTGTGTTATTTCCTAGTGTGTTCCAAACTGTTTGTGTGGCCATTGTTTCCTAGTGTTGTGTTATTTTTCCTATGTTTTTCTTATCCATTGTTTGTTGTGGCCATTGTCCTAGTTTCTTTTTGTGTTATTTCCTAGTGTTTTTCTTCAATCCGGGTTTGTTGTGGCCATTGTTTCCTAGTGCTTTTGTGTTATTTCCTAGTGTTTTTCTGCAAACTGGGTTTCTTGTGGCCATTGTTTTCTAGTGTTTTTGTGTTATTTCCTAGTGTTTTTCTTCAATCAGGGTTTGTTGTGCCCATTGTTTCCTAGTGTTTTTGTGTTATTTCCTAGTGTTTTTCTTCTATCCGGGTTTGTGTTGGCCATTGTTCCTAGTGTGTGTTACTTCCTAGTGTTTTTCTTCAAACTGGGTTTGTTGTGGCCATTGTTTCCTAGTGTTGTTGTGTTATTTCCTAGTGTTTTTCTTCTATCCGGGTTTGTTGTGGCCATTGTTTCCTAGTCTTTTTGTGTTATTTCCTAGTGTTTTTCTTCAATCCGGGTTTGTTGTGGCCATTGTTTCCTAGTGCTTTTGTGTTATTTCCTAGTGTTTTTCTACAAACTGGGTTTCTTGTGGCCATTGTTTCCTAGTGTTTTTGTGTTATTTCCTAGAGTTTTTCTTCAATCCGGGTTTGTTGTGGCCATTGTTTCCTAGTATTTTTGTGTTATTTCCTAGTGTTTTTGCAAATCCGGGTTTGTTGTAGCCATTGTTTCCTAGTGTGTTTGTGTTATTTCCTAGTGTTTTTGCAAATCCGGGTTTGTTGTAGCCATTGTTTCCTAGTGTGTTTGTGTTATTTCCTAGTGTTTTTCTTCAATCCGGGTTTGTTGTGGCCATTGTTTCCTAGTGCTTTGTGTTATTTCCTAGTTTTTGTACACTGTTTTTCTTGTGGCCATTGTTTCCTAGTGTTTTTGTGTTATTTCCTAGAGTTTTTCTTCAATCCGGGTTTGTTGTGGCCATTGTTTCCTAGTGTTTTTTGTTATTTCCTAGTGTTTTTGCAAATCCGGGTTTGTTGTAGCCATTGTTTCCTAGTGTCTTTGTGTTATTTCCTAGTGTTTTTCTTCAATCCGGGTTTGTTGTGGCCATTGTTTCCTAGTGTTTTTGTGTTATTTCCTAGTGTTTTTCTTCAATCTGGGTTTGTTGTGCCATGATTTCTAGTGTTTCCTTTTTGTGTTATTTCCTAGTGATTTTCTTCTATCCGGGTTTGTTGTGGCCATTGTTTCCTAGTGTTTGTTGTTATTTCCATGTTTTTCTTCAATCTGGGTTTGTTGTGGCCATTGATTTCCTAGTGTTTTTGTGTTATTTCCTAGTGATTTTCTTCTATCCGGGTTTGTTGTGGCCATTGTTTCCTAGTGTTTTTGTGTTATTTCCTAGAGTTTTTCTTCAATCTGGGTTTGTGTGGCCTTAAAGTTTCCTAGTGTTTTTGTGTATTCCGTTCTATCCGGGTTTGTTGTGGCCATTGTTTCCTAGTGCTTTTGTGTTATTTCCTAGAGTTTTTCTTCAATCCGGGTTTGTTGTGGCCATTGTTTCCTAGTGTCTTTGTGTTATTTCCTAGTGTTTTTGCAAATCAGGGTTTGTGTAGCCATTGTTTCCTAGTGTCTTTGTGTTATTTCCTAGTGTTTTTCTTCAATCCGGGTTTGTTGTGGCCATTGTTTCCTAGTGTTTTTGTGTTATTTCCTAGTGTTTTTCTTCAAACTGGGTTTGTTGTGGCCATTGTTTCCTAGTTTTGTTGTGTTATTTCCTAGTGTTTTTCTTCTATCCGGGTTTGTTGTGGCCATTGTTTCCTAGTCTTTTTGTGTTATTTCCTAGTGTTTTTCTTCAATCCGGGTTTGTTGTGGTCATTGTTTCCTAGTGCTTTTGTGTTATTTCCTAGTGTTTTTCTGCAAACTGGGTTTCTTGTGGCCATTGTTTTCTAGTGTTTTTGTGTTATTTCCTAGTGTTTTTCTGCAAACTGGGTTTCTTGTGGCCATTGTTTTCTAGTGTTTTTGTGTTATTTCCTAGTGTTTTTCTTCAATCAGGGTTTGTTGTGCCCATTGTTTCCTAGTGCTTTTGTGTTATTTCCTAGTGTTCTTCTTCAATCCGGGTTTGTTGTGCCCATTGTTTCCTAGTATGTTTCTGTTATTTCCTAGTGTTTTTCTACAAACTGGGTTTGTTTTGGCCATTGTTTGCTAATGTTTTTGTGTTATTTCCTGTGTTATTTCCTATGTTTTTCTTCTATCCGGGTTTGTTGTGGCCATTGTTTCCTAGTGTTTTTGTGTTATTTCCTAGTGTTTTTCTTCAATCGGGGTTTGTTGTGGCCATTGTTTCCTAGTGTTTTTGTGTTATTTCCTAGTGTTTTTCTTCAATCTGGGTTTGTTGTGGCCATTGTTTCCTAGTGTTTTTGTGTTATTTCCTAGTGTTTTTCTTCTATCCGGGTTTGTTGTGGCCATTGTTTCCTAGTGTGTTTGTGTTATTTCTTAGTGTTTTTCTTCTATCCGGGTTTGTTGTGCCCATTGTTCCTAGTGTTTTTGTGTTATTTCCTAGTGTTTTTCTTCTATCCGGGTTTGTTGTGGCCATTGTTTCCTAGTGTGTTTGTGTTATTTCTTAGTGTTTTTCTTCTATCCGGGTTTGTTGTGCCCATTGTTTCATAGTATTTTTGTGTTATTTCTTAGTGTTTTTCTACAAACTGGGTGTGTTGTGGCCATTGTTTCCTAGTGTTTTTGTGTTATTTCCTTCTGTTTTTTGCAAATCTGGGTTTGTTGTGGCCATTGTTTCCTAGTGTTTTTGTCTTATTTCCTAGCGTTTTTGCAAATCCGGGTTTGTTGTGGCCGTTGCTTCCTAGTGTTTTTGTGTTATTGATTGACACCGGGATATGGGGCATTTTCCTGTTTACTGTGTTGGATCAGTTACGGTATAAGGCCCCTTTTCTTGCGGATTGACGCCGGGATATGGGTGATTTTCCTGTTTACTGTATTGGATCAGTTACGGTATAAGGCCCATTTTCTTGTGGATTGACGCCGGGATATTGGGCATTTTCCTGTTTACTGTCTTGGATCAGTTACGGTATAAGGCTCCTTTTCTTGTGGATTGACGCCGGGATATGGGGCATTTTCCTGTTTAATGTGTTGGATCAGTTACAGTATAAGGCCCCTTTTCTTGCGGATTGATGCCGGGATATGGGGCATTTTCCTGTTTATTGTGGTGCATCAGTTACTGTATAAGGCCCCTTTTCTTTTGGACTGACACCAGGATATGGGGCATTTTCATGTTTACTCTGCTGGACAAGTCACAGTATAAGGCCCCTTTTCTTGTGGATTGACGCCGGGATATGGGGCATTTCCCTGTTTATTGTGTTGGATCAGTTACGGTAGAAGGCCCCTTTTCTTGCGGATTGACGCCGGGATATGGGGCATTTCCCTGTTTATTGTGTTGGATCAGTTACGGTATATGTCTCCTTTTCTTGTGGATTGACGCCGGGATATGGGGGACTTTCCTGTTTACTGTATTGGATCAGTTACGGTATAAGGCCCCTTTTCTTGCGGATTGACACCGGGATATGGGGCATTTTCCTGTTTACTGTATTGGATCAGTCACAGTGTAAGGCCCCTTTTCTTGTGGATTGATGCCGGGATATGCGGCATTTTCCTGTTTACTGTATTGGATCAGTCACAGTATAAGGCCCCTTTTCTTGTGGATTGATCCGGTATATAGGGCATTTTCCTGTTCACTGTATTGAATCAGTAACAGAATAAGGTCCCTTTTCTTGCGGACTGACACCGGGATATGGGGAATTTTCCAGTTAACTTTGCTGGACAAGTCACAGTATAAGGCCCATTTTCTTTTGGATTGACGCCGGGATATGGGGCATTATCCTGTTTAATGTGTTGGATCAGTTACTGTATAAGGCCCCTTTTCTTGCGGATTGACACCGGGATATGGGGCATTTTCCTGTTTATTGTGTTGGACCAGTCGCAGTATAAGGCCCCTTTTCTTGTGGATTGACACTGGGAAATGGGGCATTTTCCTGTTTATTGTGTTGAACCAGTCACAGTATAAGGTCCCTTTTCTTGTGGATTGACACCGGGTTATGGGGCATTTGCCTGTTTTTTGTGCTGGATCAGCCACAGTATAAGGCCCCTTTTCTTGTAAATTGACGCCGGTAAATGGGGCCTTTTCCTGTTTACTCTGCTGGACAAGTCACAGTATAAGGCCCCTTTTCTTGTGGATCGACTACGGGATACGGCTCATTTTGCTGTTTACTGTGCTGGACAAGTCACAGTATAAGGCCCCTTTTCTTGTGGATTGACACCGGGATATGGGGCATTTTCCTGTTTATTGTGTTTTACCCGTTACAGTATAAGGCCCCTTTTCTTGTGGATTGACACCGGGATATGGGGCATTTTCCTGTTTATTGTGCTGGATCAGTCACAGTATAAGGCCCCTTTTCTTGTGGATTGACTCCGGGATAGGCTCATTTTCCTGTTTACTGTGCTGGACTAGTCACAGTATAAGGCCCCTTTTGTCATGGATTGACTCCGGGATATGCTATTTCTTCTTGAAAGGGCAAATGTGACCACTCATTTGAACCGTCTCTGTGCGGTATTTCTCCACGCAAGTATAATCGCGACAAGTTGTATTTCTCAATGAAAGTGCCAATGTGATCACTCATTTGAACCGTCTCTGTGCATTATTTCTCCACGCAAGTATAATCACGACAAGTTGTATTTCTCGATGAAGCTGCAAATGTGACCACTCATTTGAACCGTCTCTGTGCATTATTTCTCCACGCAAGTATAATCATGACAAGTTGTATTTCTCGATGAAAGTGCAAATGTGACCACTCATTTGGACCCTGTCTGTGCGGTATTTCTCCACGCAAGTATAATAGAGACAAGTTTTATTTCTCCATGAAAGTGCAAATGTGACCACTCCTTTGAACCGTCTCTGTGCGGTATTTCTCCATGCAAGTATAATCGCGACAAGTTGTATTTCTCGATGAAAGTGCAAATGTGACCACTGACACTCATTTGAACCATCTCTGTGCGGTATTTCTCCACGCAAGTATAATCGAGACAAGTTTTATTTCTCCATGAAAGTGTAAATGTGACCACTCATTTGATCCGTCTCTGTGAATTATTTCTCCACGCACGTATAATCGCGACTAGCTGTATTTCTCGTTGAAAGTGCAAATGTGACCACCCATTTGAACCATCTCTGCGGTATTTCTCTGTGCAAGTATAATCGCGACAAGTTGTATTTCTCCATGAAAGTGCCATTGTGACCACCCATTTGAACCGTCTCTGCGGTATCACAGGTGGAAGACTCGGACCTATGACACCAAAAAAATGCCTATTAAAAAAATCCTCAAGTATGACGTCACAATGTCAGATAAACGTCATAAACCTAAGTGTGCTCTCCCGCCGACAACTTGGACCCAGTGGTGAAATGTGGAACATGATTCTGGCCAGTGCAAAGCCGTAGTCAGTCACCCGCTGCCCGGTCTCGTGTAAATGTGGCAACACGTTCTCCGGCGTGAATTCAGTCATATGATGTATACATATGTATCTGAGTCAGTCCCGTTGATCACTGGCCGAATGACTATATAGACAGTGTATGTACCGATCAAAATGCTCGGGCGCGAATACGTGTCTATGGTATCATGGTGGGCACACATGTCGTCAGGTACATTTTGTCAGACGGGGCCCGTCTAAGTATAAGTTAGATAATGTGTTCGAGTCGAATATGGTTAGCTAGGCGAGACGTATTTCGGCCGCCTTAAATTCCCCCACGCGCTGTTAACTAACCATATTCAACGAGACGACATTATCTAACTAATTTATTGCACGGATACGTCTAAAGCCTGAGATAAAATTATATATTTTGTCGAATTTATTGTAAGTTTAATACAAATACTATAATTACACAATTTAATTCCAACCATTCCTCTTGGGTACCCCACTTTTGTTTACATTTCCGCAGACAGGTCCTCAATACCCTGCGGTCACGTGACCAGTTAAAAGTGACAAAAATATAGCAGGCGTCTGTTATCTGGTTCACAATCTTACCGAAGCTGGATTACTACGTTTGCATGCAATCAGTGTATAACCAACACAAGCATGCACACATGCGCTGCTTTATCAGTGACTACGGTGTTCGTGGTTCTATAACAATTGTATCACTCCACGAGCTGTTAGTGTTACTGGAATTTTCATAGCACTAATTAATAGTATTTTTGCATTTTCGTAACACAACGCCAGGAAACTTCATATTCGGGGTATCGATCCGATTGTCGCCCAGTCACTTGTAGCTTGTCAATCATGAATGGGTCATGTTATCAGGGCATGACTGGTTAAAGGTGACGCACAGATATTGCACTACTTAATTGATTGCTGATATTTGCGCATGCGCAAGTTATCCTGACATGTAGAATAGGCGTTAATCTCAAGCATATAACACACGCTAGACAGTGTATCTCCGTGAATGGCTTAGCCAGAACGATGTTAATGCTATCTGGCTGAGCCACTACGCCAGGACTCAGCTTCAGAACCAGTGTATTCAGTCATGGCTCACCAGCATCGATTCATCTTCACGTGGAATTACCTATAGAATCTTTAAAACAGAGTTTGGATTAGAAACATATTTAATTAATCTCACGGAAAGGTTAAGAAAAACATTGACCAGATTTCGAACTTGTAATCATAGACTGGCGGTCGAAACTGGTAGATGGACAGGTGTGCCGAGAGCAAGCAGGGTCTGCAACAAATGTGGTGCTGGTGCTCTCGGTGACGAGTTTCATTTCCTTTTCGAGTGCCGCTTCTATGATGAAGTTCGAAAACGGTATATCAAGCCATTTTATTTTAGAAGACTAAATATTTTAAAATTCGCACAGCTATTTGAGAAAAAATCTGGAAAGCAATTAAGAAATTTAGCTATTTTTATAAGAAATGCTTTATGGTTATAATGACTAGTGAGCTTATACATATGCATTTTGTATTTTTACCCATCGTTGTATTATGTAATCTATTGTATACCTCGTGTGTCACGTATGTGGCTTAGAGTGAATAAAATGTATTGTATAATTAACACACGGGGGAAGTGGGCCAGACAGGTCCAGACAGTGATCTCCGGCAGTTAGCACACTGCGGAGGAGATCAAAGGATTTCGCCGTATCCGTGCAATAAAGACTAATAACGTTGGTCTATAGTGGACTAACGGTCCCACAATAATCCGATACGCAATGAGAATCGTCTCCCTGGTATAAAACAGCGGAACAAAACAGCGACTCTGTGGCCGAATGTAGGTCTTCTTGGTAATTTTTTAATTAAGTATAATTAATATGGTCGATTTTACTAGTCTGGAGAAAAATAACAACACTAGAAGAGTAATGCGGCCATGCGTAGCTGCTGTATGTACACTTTGTAGGAAATAAATTCGGTGAAGGTTGAACAGAGCCGCGTTACGTGGATCCGCAAAAAGTCAGCGGCGGCACATTAAGCCTTATTTATATTTTCAATAATTTTTATTTTTCAAAAATCCGCTGTCCAAATGTCAGTTTCCGTGTAAATGACCAGTGTAACATTTCTACTATGATTGTTTTTATTTTCCCACAATTTCACAGACCGGTCCCAATTGACTGTCCACCCAATCGCTAAGTACTAAGTGCCATCTAGCCAGTATTAATTCCACAACCCGTCTCGCCGCCGCCAACAACGTGCACATCAACGTGCATTAAAGGACTTTACTCCTAAAATCGCCGCCTCCCAGGTAAGTCAGCCACTTTCAGCAATCAATAATCGCCTGCTCCTCTTTCCAACTGCAACGTCTCCAAGCAGCAGGCGCCTCGCACTCGCACGCACAAAATCCTCACACAGTACCTAGTTACCCCTCCCACTGCCGTTCGCTTAGTTCGCTTATTTCTCTCTTTCATCTTTATTATTAGTATCAATATTCCAACTATTGCCATCTTTCACAACACAATAATTCCATTCAAAACGCAAAGATCAAATCCGTCCGCGAACGTTGGCTAGCTCACCTTCTTTTTTCAACTTCATCATTTTCATAATCTTTCTTTTATCCAGCCAGCCGTCTCGTCGTACTCTGCCGTGCCCGATCGAAATCCGCTGTATGCACCCGCCGTCACGTGACCGATAGCGGTGCGCGCGACGAGCGTGTGACACAGCAGTGTGTAATGTACGACAGGCAGGCAGTTGATGTGTCGCAGTAGGCCAGGCAACATGTACGGCCTCCGCCCGCTCATCTACACCCTGCACTGCAGCAGGGATTACGGCGCATATGGGTGGGTGGCTGGGTGGCTGGGCGGCCGCCCGCCCGCCTTCAGACAGCAGGGATCAGCTGGTGCTCGATCATGTTTATACGCCGGTCTCACTAAAAAGTGACAAGAACAATATTAGCGGCAAGAAGTGACAAGAAGATAAAAAAAAAGGCAATAAAAGTCAAATTAATCACTATTTAATATCATATAATGTAATATAGTAATGTAATGAACCTAACAGAATGATATTTATTGAAAAAATGCAATAATTCAATGATATATAGCAAATCGTATCAATGACAGATTTCCTGCCCGAGCGTCAACAAACTGAGCGAAGACCACATGTGGACAACATTTATAAGACGATAATTACTATTCAAAATACAAGCAATAGTAATAAAATCTTACCTTTGGTCACCAATTATTCCTTGTAATCCTTTTTATATTTGTTATTATATAATAACAAATTTAATATCCATCACATTAATACACTATTTAACTACTGTAAGGCTCATCAATATACATGTAGTATTGGCAAGCATAAACCGTGTAGACTTTGCTATTCGCAATTGCAAAATCCAGAAATATCCATCACGAACTGAATACCATTTGTGTCTCGCCCGCGAAAGCGGAAAGCGAGACATAGGTTTTGCTTTTCCAGAGTCGTCGGCGGTGGCTGCGTCATCATTCAATGTTAAGTTTTCGTGTTACGGTCATTACTTCAACACCTTATCAGCTACAGTCATCAAACTTTATACATACCTTTACTATGATATGTAGATGAATATAGGAATATTCTCGGGGCCACAGGCCCCAGGGTCTAGGTCAAGGCGGAACAATGCGAGACATTTGATTCCGCGGAGTTCTTGTGAAATACCAGATTTATTTCCTGAGACATCTCCGGAAGTCCGATAAAGAAACAAGTGTGGAGTTTATTGTTTGCCTTAGTTTCTCGACCAATGAAAGCCGAGCATTTCGTCTCAATTAGTCACATATTGCGGCGTTTTCGCCAATGTCTATTTTGAATTAATCATTAAATGTTGCAATAATCCAGCAGTTATATTTAGAACCAGACCCCGCCTTGTTGACGTAATTTCCTGTGACGCGCACCATGTGTACGATCGATTCAGTGACACACCGCCAGCCAATCACGTAATAGTATCGTTGTTGAAAACAGGTTTATGGTCAGCACTCCATTCTAATAGACAGGTGCCTGCTATGGGGCGG
Source organism: Conchocele bisecta (assembly GCA_029237695.1). NCBI lineage: Eukaryota > Metazoa > Mollusca > Bivalvia > Lucinida > Thyasiridae > Conchocele > Conchocele bisecta. The sequence goes on from CM055275.1 coordinate 67,477,792, forward strand.
GGCAACCAATAAGTGAAGTTATATTTCACATATTGAATTTTTTAACTAATTTCTCGCTCACTACATTAATTCATTAACAATCCAATATGTGAACTATAACTATTACATATTTGTATTTGAAGACATAAACTTCTCTTCCTTATTCCACTCACCGCTTCAATTTTATAACATGAGGGGTGTTCAAAATGTTAAATAATGTGTATATTTTATTAAAAAAGTTAACTAAATGGGTATATTTGTATTTGCAGACTGGCGTCTACTCATTATACTCTTGGACAAGTGTGTACATCAACGTCTCTTCCTCACTAAGCCCATTTGATTCAGGAAAACGAGGGGTGTTTAAAATGTTATCTAAATGTGTATTTATATTTGCAGGCTGGCCTGTACTTCATCATACTCATGGACAAATGTGTACATAAACTTCTCTTCCTCACTGTGGCCCTACACGGGATCTCCATTATCATTATACATGTATATGGTAAGATTAACCCAATTTCTAAATTTCGCAATTTTTTTAATATTTTCTTCATTTCTCAATAAAGTATATGTTGTTACCACTCATTTGAACCGTCTCGACGAGACGGTCCAACTGAGTGGTAACAGCATATACATTTGATGAGAAATAATGTACATAAACTTGTCTTCCTCACTGTGGCCCTGCAAGGGATCTCCATTGTCATTATATATAGTAAGTTTAACCCGATTTCATGAGGGATACCTATCCACAGGTATCTAAATTTACAAAACAATATATATATTTTCTTCATTTCTCAATGAAAGTAAAGTATATGTTGTTACCACTCATTGGAACCGTCTCGATGAGACGGTTCAAATGAGTGGTAACAACAAATATGTTTGATGAGAAATAGTGTAATTTTATTTTTTCTGTAGTCTTTAGCATGAATATTTAACACTTTGCCTCCATTTTCATCGGTTCAAATGAGTGGTAGCAGCATATACTTTTTATATGATATGTAGTAATAATAATAATAAAGAAATATTCTACTAAGAAAATGGTTTATCTTTGGCATGAAATGGAGACAACTCTCATGTGCTGCGTGGGTGGCAGTATGTAATGGGTAATTTAACGATCGGGGTTCATCCTTACCGAAATTCCGACTGGAGACCTGGGGCCCGTTTCACTAACAAATCTTAGTTTGTTCATAAGTTAGAACTTAAGTTATAACTTATGACAAAAGTTATGACCGACTTAAGTCATTGCCTATTTGGTTTCACAACACAAACTTAAGACGGTCATAACAAGTCCGTCATAAGTTACAACTTAGTTATTGTTTACAGCTTCGGTATGTGCCGCGCGGGTTCGAATCCCGCTCGGGGCTTATATGACTTTACTTTCCCTTTATGTGTTTTGACATCTAAAATAACGGACTTGTAAGCCTAATGTTGAATATTATTAATTTTTAAAAATAATCTCATGTAGAATATAAATTTTATCTCAATATTCCGACGCCATTGAATACATGTGGATATATTTATTGCCAACTAGTGAACCTTATACTGTAATATAAATTGGCATATGACATGAAACAGCAACAAAAGAAGCAATTAACAATGTTTTTATGTTTACATTCCAATAAAATGGTAGTTCGACCATTTTTTTAAATTTTACTTAGATTACCTCATAAACTCAGAAATCACGTTTCAGAGTCAGCAGAACACATGTACTGTCGATTATTAATGGTATGCCCGGTCAGATATGGATGTATCTGATACAACTACTGAATGACATATTATATTTATTTGAAGTAGACACGGGTAATTTGTTGATTACATATAGAAATGCATGCACTGTGTGAGTCAGTGTCACACATATAGGATTGCCCCTGAACATGTTGACCAGTATAGGACTGGATTAATGCGCACGTGCATTCAGCGGACGGGTCTGAAATTTTTGTTAAATGCGTCAGGACTGTTTCTCCATCTAGTCTGAAAACAAGGTATCTCCTTATCAGAAACGAAACACAGGCTAACACTGTCCGCAAAAGTTCTACTCCACTTTCTAGAACCACTTGATTTGCTAATGTTGTATATCTCTCCAGTAACCGCCAGGAAACTACCAGTTGCGTAAGAAAATCGAAATGCAGTCAACACTTGCAATGACACTGACAGACTGTGTGATCTCAGGTTTGACCGTATAATGTCAGCATGTGCAATGTCGCATACTTGTAGAAAAAAATCACGAGACAGCCTGAATTTCGATATTTGGTCCTCGTTATCTATGAAGTCTAGGGGATTGGTTCGGTCCTAAAGACTCGTTCCCGTCGTAAATTACGCGCCTGGATTATAGCAAATGCAGCTGCCATCGTTTGTATGTTCTGTAAAGAAAGAACAAACAATAGTCGGATAGTCAATCAGACGGATGGACGGACGGACGTTCATACATGACACACCATTAGGTGGTATATTCATCGTTTTTAAAGAAAAGAATGACCACTTAAGACACAAAAGGCTTCGGTTACGGAATATGTTGCATTGTTTTTGTTTGTCTTAGGCGACACCTGCAACCACCTAAGATCCCAAACATGTGCCCGGACGAGGGCCGAACGAGGGCAGGGCAGGGTAGGGCCGGGCCGACGAGGGCAGGGTAGGGCCGGACGAGGGCAGGGTAGGGCCGGACGACGCGGAGGGCAGGGCAGGGCAGGGCAGGGCAGGGCAGGGCAGGGCAGGGCAGGGCAGGGCAGGGCAGGGCAGGGCAGGGCAGGGCAGGGCAGGGCAGGGGGGCAGGGCAGGGCAGGGCAGGGCGGGCAGGGCGGGCGGGCGGGGGGCGGGCGGGCGGGCGGGCGGGCGGGCGGGCGGGGCAGGGCAGGGCAGGGCAGGGCAGGGCAGGGCAGGGCAGGGCAGGGCCAACCAACACCGTCCTACACCAACCGACACCGACACCAAGAGACCGACAGACAAACACCGACCGACCAACTCACACCGACACCGACCGACACCGATTGACACTGACCGACACTGATTGACACTGATAGACACCAACCAACACCGACCGACACCGATTGACACCGATTCACACTGATAGACACTGACTGACACCGATTGACACTGACCGACACCGATTCGACCGACACCGATTCACACTGATAGACACTGACCGATTGACACTGTAGACACCGACCGACACCGATTGACACCGATTGACACTGACTGACACCAACAAACCTACACCGACCGACCGACACACCTACACCGACACCAATCGACCGACAACGACCGACAACGACCGACAATGTCCGACTGACACCGATTGACACCGACTGACACCGACTGATACCAACCGACCGACACCGACCGACTGACTAACACCGACCGTGCGAAACCAACTGACCGACACCGACATACCGACACCGACCGACCGACCGACTGACCGAACAACACTGACAAACCTACACCGACCGACACTGACTGACCGACACCAACCGACAGACTGACACCGACCGACCAACACCGACCAACTGACACCGACCGTGCGAAACAACTGACCGACACTGACCGACCGACCGACCGACCGACCGACCGACCGACCGACCGACCGACACCGACTGATCGACCGACACCGACCGACACCGACCGACTGAGAGACCGACAGACACCGACCGACACTGACCAACTGACACCGACCAACTGATACCGACCAACTGACTGACATCAACCGACAAACAGACATACATGTACAGCATACAGATGGTTTGTTACGAGCCGGCTCATCTGGATCTACAGTGGTTGGAAATGTTGTCGATAACTGGGCATAACGAATACTGGTAACGACATGACCTACATCACAAATAGCAATACACGGGTAACTAGCACAAGTGTGGCTATCTATATGTAAGCATATATGGTTTATATGGCAGATAATTGCTAAAATAGTACATATGAAGTGAACATTTACCTGCTGTCAGTGAATTGTTTTCTCCACCTCGGCTCACATGGGGGCATCCATCTTTGTTTATTTCATAAGTTCCGACTTAAATATTTAAGTTATAACTTAAGACTGCTAGCTACCTGTCTTAGTTTTTCATAGTAAATTTCGATTGTCGTTCTTGCCAAGATGTTTTGTGAAACGGACTAAGCACGTACTCCGGACTTAAGTTATAACTTATGACAAAAGTACTTGCTTAGTTCGTTAGTGAAACGGGCCCCTGGTTTGGCCCTCACATACGTCTTTGGCATTTTGTATGTGACAGTTGAATCTGGTTATACCCCTTATGTGAGTATTACAATTGTTTGTAATCCTGTTTCAGGTAAAGGGGACAAGTGACTTTGGTGTGGTATGGACCTGGCACCAGGGGCCCGTTTCACTAACGAACTAAGCAAGTACTTTTGTCATAAGTTATAACTTAAGTCCGGAGTACGTGCTTAGTCCGTTTCACAAAACATCTTAGCAAGAACGACAATCGAAATTTACCATGGAAAACTAAGACAGGTAGCTAGCAGTCTTAAGTTATAACTTAAATATTTAAGTCGGAACTTATGAAATAAACAAAGATGGATGCCCCCATGTGAGCCGAGGTGGAGAAAACAATTCACTGACAGCAGGTAAATGTTCACTTCATACGTACTATTTTAGCAAGTATCTGCCATATAAACCATATATGCTTACATATAGATAGCCAAACCTATGCTAGTTACCCGTGTATTGCTATTTGTGATGTAGGTCATGTCGTTACCAGTATTCGTTATGCCCAGTTATCGACAACATTTGCAACCACTGTAGATCCAGATGAGCCGGCTCGTAACGAACCGTCTGTATGCTGTTCATGTATGTCTGTTTGTCGGTTGGTGTCAGTCAGTTGGTCGGTGTCAGTTGGTCAGTGTCGTCGGTGTCTGTCGGTCTGTCAGTCGGTAGGTGTCGGTTGGTGTCGGTCAGTGTCGGTCGATCAGTCGGTGTCGGTCGGTCGGTCGGTCAGTGTCGGTCTGTCGGTTTCGCAGGGTCGGTGTCAGTCGGTCGGTGTTGGTCGGTCAGTGTCAGTCTGTCGGTTGGTGTCGGTCAGTCGGTGTCCGTCGGTGTATGTTTGTCGGTCGGTCGGTGTCGGTATGTCGGTATGTCGGTATGTCGGTGTCGGTCAGTTGGTTTTGTACGGTCGGTGTCAGTCGGTCTGTCGGTGTCGGTCGGTCGGTCGGTCGGTCGGTGTCGGTCGGTGTCAGTCGGTGATGGTCGGTGTCGGTCTGTGTCGGTCGGTCGGTCGGTCGGTCCGGGTCGGTCGGTGTCGGTCGGTTGGTGTCGGTATGTCGGTGTCAATCAGTTTGTTTCGCACGGTCGGTGTCAGTCGGTCGGTGTCAGTCGGTCGGTCAGTGTCGGTCGGTCGGTGTCAGTCGGTGTTGGTCGGTGTCAGTCGGTGTTGGTCTGTGTCGGTCGCTCGGTCGGTCCGGGTCGGTCGGTGTCGGTCGGTTGGTGTCGGTATGTCGGTGTAGGTCAGTTGGTTTCGCACGGTTGGTGTCAGTCGTTCGGTGTCGGTCGGTCGGTGTAAGTCGGTGTCAGTCGGTGTCAGTCGGTGTCATGTCGGTGTGTGTCGGTCGGGTGTTCAGTCGGTCAAGTTGGTCGGGTCGGCTCGGTGGTCTCGGTCATTGGTGTCGGTCGGTGTCGGTCGGTGTCGGTCGGTGTCAGTCGGTTGGTTTGTGTCGGTCGGTCGGTGCAGGTGTCGGTCGGTGTAGGTGTCGGTCGGTCGGTCGGTCGGTCGGTCGATCGTCGTCGGTCGGTCATCGGTCAGGTTTATTCGGTCGGTTCGGTCGGTCGGTCGGATCGGCGAAAAATCGGCATCGGTCGGTCGGTCGGAATCGGTCGGGTCATTCGGTCGGTCGGTCGGGTCGGTCAGTCGGGTCGGTCGGTCGGTCGGTCGGTCGGAATCGGATCGGTCGGTGTCGATCAGTGTCGATCGGTGTCGATCGGTGTCGGTCGGTGTCGGTCGGTGTCTATCAATGTCTATCAGTGTCTATCGGTGTCGGTCACTGTCAATCGGTGTCGGTCGGTGTCGGTGTCAGTTGTTCGGTCGGTGTCGGTGTCAGTTGTTCGGTCGGTGTCTGTCGGTCTCTAGGTGTCGGTTTGTGTCGGTCGGTGTAGGAAGGTGTCGGTCTGCCTTGCTCTGCCTGCCCCGTCCGCCCTGTCAGCCCGCCCGCCCGAAGACCACGCCCGCCCGCCCGGCCCGCCCGGCCCTCCCGCCCGCCCCCCGCCCCGCCCCGCCCCGCCCCGCCCCGCCCCGCCCCCGCCCCGCCCCGCCCGCCCCGCCCCGCCCCGCCCTGCCCTGCCCTGCCCTGCCCTGCCCTCGTCCGGCCCTCGTCCGGCCCTTGTCCGGCCCTCGTCCGGCCCATACCCTGCCCTCGTCCCGGCCCTACCCTGCCCTGCCCTCGTGGGTTCGCCCTCGTCCCGGGCACATGTTTGGGATCTTAGGTGGTTGGAGGTGTCGCCTAAGACAAACAAAAACAATGCAACATATTCCGTAACCGAAGCCTTTTGTGTCTTAAGTGGTCATTCTTTTCTTTAAAAACGATGAATATACAACCTAATGGTGTGTCATGTATGAACGTCCGTCCGTCCATCAGTCTGATTGACTATCCGACTGTTGTTTGTTCTTTCTTTACAGAACATACAAACGATGGCAGCTGCAGTTGCTATAATCCAGGCGCGCAATTTACCATGGGAACGAGTCTTTAGGACCGAACCAATCCCCTAGACTTCATGGATAACGAGGACCAAATATCGAAATGCAGGCTGTCTCGTGATTTTTTTTCTACAAGTATGCAACATTGCACATGCTGACCTTATACGGTCAAACCTGAGATCACACAGTCTGTCAGTGTCATTTCAAGTGTTGACTGCATTGCGATTTTACGCAACTGGTAGTACCCTGGCGGTTACTGGAGAGATATACAACATTAGCAAATCAAGTGGTTCTAGAAAGTGGAGTATAATTTTTGCGGACAGTGTTAGCCTGTGTTTCGTTTCTGATAAGGAGATACCTGGTTTTCAGACTAGATGGAGAAACAGTCCTGACGCATTTAACAAAAATGTCAGACCCGTCCGCTGAATGCACGTGCGCATTAATCCAGTCCTATACTGGTAAACATGTTCAGGGGCAATCCTATATGTGTGACACTGACTCACACAGTGCATGCATTTCTACATGTAATCAACAAATTACCCGTGTCCAGTTCAAATAAATATAATATGTCATTCGGTAGTTGTATCAGATACATCCATATCTGACCGGGCATACCATTAATAATCGACAGTACATGTGTTCTGCTGACTCTGAAACGTGATTTCTGAGTTAATGAGGTAATCTGAAGTAAAATTTAAAAAAATGGTCGAACTACAATTTTATTGGAATGTAAAAATAAAAACATTGTTAATTGCTTTATTTGTTGCTGTTTCATGTCATATGCCAGTTTATATTACAGTATAAGGTTCACTAGTTGGCAATAAATATATCCACATGTATTCAATGGCGTCGGAATATTGAGATAAAATTTATATTCTACATGAGATTATTTTTAAAAATTAATAATATTCAACATTAGGCTTGCAAATCAGTTATTTTAGATGTCAAAGCACATAAAGGGAAAGAAAAGTCATCATAAAAATATAAGCCCCGAGCGGGATTCGAACCCGCGCGGCACATACCAAAGCTGTAAACAATAACTAAGTTGTAACTTATGACGGACTTGTTATGACCGTCTTAAGTTTGTGTTGTGAAACCAAATAAGCAATGACTTAAGTCGGTCATAACTTTTGTCATAAGTTATAACTTAAGTTCGAACTTATGAACACTAAGATGGTTTATCTTTGGCATGAAATGGAGACAACTCTCATGTGCTGCGTGGGTGGCAGTATGTAATGGGTAATTTAACGATCGGGGTTCATCCTTACCGAAATTCCGACTGGAGACCTGGTTTGGCCCTCACATACGTCTTTGGCATTTTGTATGTGACAGTTGAATCTGGTTATACCCCTTATGTGAGTATTACAATTGTTTGTAATCCTGTTTCAGGTAAAGGGGACAAGTGACTTTGGTGTGGTATGGACCTGGCACCAGGTCCGGTTATTCTAATTTCAGGGCTGAATATATTTTTGTCAATGAAAATATTACGTTCTGCTTTTAGGATCCCCCCCCCCCATGCAGCAGGTTTAAATGGGATCGAACCCATTTGCCCGACCTTACATGACCTTAGCTGTTGAAAATATTTGTGTGCTGCCAAAGCATGTATTTTATAAAAAAAATAAATGTGTTAAAAATGAAAAACAGCAAACGACCATATTGGATTCCCGCATATTTCAGTGAAATAAACTCATTTTTTATTTCAGTTCAGCAGAATTTTGGGATAGCGGAGCGTGTTATAATGGGAGTATGGTGTATGATCTCCACAGTAACCACATCCGTAAGTACAAGCGATATATAGACCGAATATTGATGAAACTAGCAAGTTATTTCCCTTTATTTCCTTGGTTCTATTCATGGTGTCTGGTCCTGTACTTTTGCATTAAATTTTGCAGTTTGGTTTGGGTCTACACTGTCATTCAGTCAGATTGTGTCAGATTGTGGCTAGAATATCTTGTTTCAAAAACTGTTTTCTCAAAGCTTCATATTGCTGTGGATTAGTAGACCGAGGTCTCATTGGCGATAAGTAACATTTCTCCAGCCAATCAGATATCACATTTCCATTATTGATTACCTTGTTTTGGACAAACTTAAAACTCAAACCAGTCAATCAATACGTATTAGATTGACTATTCAGTATTGGTATTCAATTAATTTAATTGTTGCTAATGAATTTCAAACTCTATTCAATCACACATTGACCCGGCCTTAAGATCATGTTTTTTTTTCGCAAGAAAATTAATATTTTGATTTTTATTATTGATGAAAACGTACTTACATTTAAGTATTTTTAAGATTTAATGTGTTTAATAGCCAAATGTTTGTAGGCAACAAAACGTGGAACAGACAGTAGTTAATTATCTCCCTTATTTGTACGGTACTCGATCTATATTCCAGAAATCACGGGACGCAGATTGACCGATGACGAGTATTGAAATATTTTATGTTCGATTTTTACTGTGGCCTAGGGGTTAGAACACCTGACTTCCAATCCGGAGGTTGTGGGTTCAAACCTTGCCTAGGGCATCAACAATACTTTCATAGTATCACCATCCTATTGGTCTGTCGGATGAGCCTTTAAACTGTGATCCTGTCTCTGTATGAACTTAGCTAGGACGTTAAACCATTTCACTTTTGATTTTTATTTTCTCGGCCAAAGTACATGTTGTGACCACTCATTTGAACCATCTCAATGAGTTGAAATGATGGTCACAACATATACTTCTGATGAGGAATAAAGAAATTACACTTTGAGATTAACGAGAGTTATTGTTAGGAAAACATGCCAAGAATTTGACTGAGTTATGAGAAGTTTGAATTAAAACAGTTTGCGTATAAACAAATTTAACCCTTCCTACGCTGTTGACGGAAATTGCTATCTGTTTTTCATTTTTGCTTTAATTCTTAACAAAAAACTGGTTTTGACAGCACATGAGAATCGTCTCCACTAGAGACGAATGATTCTCATGTGCTGTCAAAACCAGGTTTTTGTCGAGAAATATTGAAAATAAAACATTTCCAGCAGACGACAACATTTAATTCAGCGTAGTACGGGTTAAATATTTCTATATTTCAGAAGTTACGTTATTTGTTCTGCAGCACAAAGATTGACTCTTGCGACCCCCCCCCCCCCCCCAAGGAGTTTGGGTACCACCGCCCCGAGCCGAGCGCCCCGCCCTATGGCCCAGGGGATACATACGCGTACGTCGAGGACGACGGATACGCCATGAACGAAGTGTCTTATAACAAGATTAACGAACACCAGATGTTGAGGTTGGACTCCGGGCGAGTATAGCGTTTTTATGTGTCATAAGTTGTTTCATTGTAACTAACAAGATTAATGAACACGAAATGTCGTGATTTGATTCCAGGCGAAAATAGCAATTTTATGTCTCTTAATTTGTTAATGAACATTAAATATCGCGATTTGTATTGACGATTTGTTGATGAACATGGAATATCTTATAAGAAGATTAACGAACACGAGACTCCTGGCGGATATAGCGTTTTTACGTGTCATAAATTGTGAAACTCTGAATATGGCTTGATTCCATATAGCACATATTGCTGTGTAATTAAAAAGATTAAAGGTACATGCCCACTCATAAAATGTTCTTATATCAGATATATCATCTGAGACCTTTTCTGGCAAAATAAACATTAATTCATAGTTATCCCACATTGATTGGCATTATTATATATTTTATATCAGACACAAATTCTGATATCTGTAGCCCGTTTTACCAACATTGCAAAGTATACTTTTCCAGCAAAGTACACTTTGAGGGAGAAATTCTCAATTTTAGGATAAATTTCTTAATTTTTATTATACTGAATTTATTACATTATCACAGCCAATTTGGCAATTCTGCATACTTTTAATCATGAAATATATGCATTTGTTAGTTCTATATGAAATAATGCATTTCAGGAAAACTAAATGGTTACTCCCTCAAAGTATACTTTGTTAGAAAAGTATACTTTGCAATGTTGGTGAAATAGTCTACAGGGCCGATAACCGTGCTTCCTTAAAATGTCAATGGACATTACTATTTATTCTCTGTATTTATTTTTTGATGTGCAATGATCGTTCGTATAATCTGCCGAGAATATTTTTGTTTTCAGGTGACACATTTAATTAGTATAAATAATTAAAAAACGTCATTCCCCATTTGCATATGAAAATATCCCGATACCACTACGAGTCAGTATCCGTAAAATAAATATTACTAAATGAGTATATCTGTATTGCGGGCACTCATAATTTTTAGAACTGGGTGGAATAGTGACACAATTGTACGCTTATTTATTCCTATAAAGAACAGTTTGTGCCTACTGAGTGGGCATGTACCTTTAGTGGACCGGAAATGTCGTAATTTGATTGTGTGCGAATATGGAATTTTTATATGTCATAATTTGTTAATGAACACTAAATATAAAGTTTATTGGCGATGTTAATGAATACAAAATCAGTTAACAAAGTTAAGATATTACGATTGGATTCCAGCCGAATATAGTATTACAATGTGTCATAATTTGTTAATGAACACTAAATATTGCAATTTTATTGATAATGTTAATGAATACACATCTGTTAATGAATTTGAGGTGTTACAATTTGATTCCAGATGAATATAGTGTCTATCGTTTTGTAATTAAGAATAACAAACATGAGATGTCATGCTTTGATTCTGGACGAATATTGTATTCTATCGACTACTGGTTCAATTTGTTAGCGGATACACTGTGACAGAATTTGTTTCTGGACAAATGTAGTGACTGTTGTATCGTATTAACGACTGTGACGAATAGTAAATATCATGATTTGATACCAAATGAGACGAGCCATGTGACTTTGTATGCACGAAAGTGTGTGCAGCAGGCTAAAATGGGATCGAACCCGTTTGCCTGGCGTTACATGACCCTAGCTGTTGATAGGCCGTTAAACACTAATAAACAAACAAACAAACAGTGCGTATTTGCCATGAAACAGTGCCGTGAAACCTTTTTTATATCCTGTCAATACGACCTAATCACTTCGTATGAATATGTGCGGTTGTCATACTAGTCGTTTCTCTGATTTTGAGGATGCGGCTGGGGTTATTTTTTTTTTTGCATTTTAAAGCTATTTGTAGTGTTGACGGGATAAATATAATAGTTGGTTAGTGCCATGAATGGGAAAAAAATATCTGGCGCGGCACGGAAACAGGATGGGCTCGGCAGAGCCTCGCCCATCCCGTTTCCTAAGCCTTGCCAGATATTTGTTCCCATTCACGGCACTAACCTACTATTCTCTATCCCCACCCGAATAGTGATTATAATGAATCAAAGTTATATGATAAATGTATATATAATGTACTTGCACGCCAAATGTATATATACTTGCTTCTGATACACCTACATGTATTTGTAATTATTCTACTTCATCATTTTTATTACATTTATATCTTATTTGCAATATACTGTGTATTTTGGTCTCACCCGCATTAGTGGAAAATGAGACGTAGCACGTCGTGGGCGTCAACAATTGTAGACGTCACAATGTAGCTTAGTATCTCCTGACATGTTGGTCGGATCTTTACCAATCTTCATCAATAGCTTCCTCACATTGGTGGCTATCCACCCTGTGATTCTTGGCATCTGATCAGGTTTATTCTGATTTCAGGGCTGAATATATAGTTTTTGTCGAGCCCGCTTGCGGAAAGCGAGACATAGTGATCACAATGACGTCCGGGTGTCAGTGCGTGCGTCCGTTTGTGTGTCCGAAATCTGCGTTAAAGTTTTTAAAAATACCATCAAATGCCTCGGCAGGCTCGACATGCGGGCCGCAGCCATCTGGTTTTATTGTAAATATTCAGCACTGATTTTGGGATTTTCCGCCCGTTTGCACATGTACACTAAACCCATTGACCCGGCCTTAAATGACCTTAGCTGTTGATAGTCCGTAAAACACCAATAAACAAACAAACAAAACAGACTATCATAATTTTGCACTTACAAACATTTTAGTCGTATGAAGTTTAGTGAAACAGGCCCCTGAATCTACACTGTGCAAACGTGAAATAAGCCTGGTGTTGTTAGATTACAGCACAAATGTACGTGTATACTTCAACCCTGCAATATATAACACAAGATACAAGAAGATAGATGTATTATATGGGTCGGATAGTGTGAAGAAATAGAGAATAGTAGGTTAGTGCCGTGAATGGGAAAACATATCTGGCAAGGCTCAGGAAACGGGATGGGCGAGGCTCTGCCGAGCACATCCCGTTTCCGTGCCGCGCCAGATATTTTTCTACTATTCTATTTATCCCGTCAACACCTACAAATGGTTGTAAAATGCAAAAATGGTAATGACTGGATATAAAAAATGTTTCACGTCACCGTGTTTCACGGCACATATGCACTGTGTTGACGGGATAAATATATAAGAGCTTCCAGTAATATAACACAATATCTAAAATACAAGAATATTTATTTAACGTCGGATACTAGGATCAAGCATGACTGGAGAAATGGGGCTTATGGGATCTATGACCAGTGTAGCTCCTTATCAAATAGCACACTCGTGTAGCCTGTGTGAATTATGACCTTTGTGTTGAAAGGACATGCAACCCCAATCAATCAATCAGTCAATCAATCAGTCAATCAATCAATCAATCAATCAATAACATGATGACTTCAGATGGATGTTATTTCGGGGTTGAAGTGTATTATCAGTTGCATATAATGTCAGTACAGCCGGGAAGTTTTATAGTGTTGATAAAGCTGGCTGACAGTTACGTTCCATATTTTACATATATTCTTTAATAATAAATTCATTTTGTTCTTTATTTTTATTACTATGGCTAGAATGTATGTACATGTTCTACTGGACGATTTTCGTGTAGATTTAGATTTTGATGACATTAGTTTAGATTTTTAGCCAGGTTTTTTGAAAAAAAGTCCAGGCTATTGGATTGGCGAAAGCCGGGCGGCGGGCGGGCGGGCGGCGTCCACAATCAATGTTAAGTTTTCGTGTTTGAGTCCATTTTTGTGTTACTGTACCACCTCGGACCACCAAACTTTCACAGCTTCATAATCAAGGGGTGCCCACCACATATCACTATCCAACATGTTACTTTTTTTTTTAGCTTCACCCATTTTTTCCGCGTAGTCGACTTAGCCATTTTCAATGTTAAGTTTTCGCGTTTACAATGTTAGGTTTTCGTGTTCAAGTCCATTTCTTTGGTACTGTACCACCTAGGACCACCAAACTTTCACAGCTTCATAACCAAGGGGTGCCTACCACATACAACTATCCAACATGTGACCATTTTTTTACCTTCACCTATTATTTCTACGTAATTGACTTAGCCATTTTCAACGTTAACTTTTTAACGTACATCTGGTTAAAGGTTTTTGTTAAAGCTTTTTCGTTATACTATATCTCTGCAACTGCTTCGCCCATTACCTTGAAACTTCACATGGGTGTTTATCATCATCCATATTTTCATTCTAACCCCCAACCGTGCGGCCCCTGTGCCGAATGTCAAGGTCAAATTACTTTGATTGTTTTTGTTAAAAAATTTTCGTGTACTATATCTCTGCAACTGCTTCACCCATTACCTTGATACTTCACATGGGTGTTTATCATCATTGTCGCACCCGCTTGCGGAAAGCGCGATATCGTCGGCATTTTGGCATACGTCCTTCCGTCCGTACGTCCGTGTCCGGTTAAAGTTGTTTCGTTAAAGTTTTTCCATCTACTATATCTATTTTTTTAGTGTTCATGCCTGGCCCCAAGGCGCGACATGCAGGCCACGGCCATCTAGTCTACAAAAAGTGGGTATAATTATGTTATCCAAGTGTCTATGCTTGGAAAAAACCTGGCCTTCGTGGCTTTGCCTCGTTTCTTGTATAGAACTGAATTAGAATTGACATGTCAAGTGAACCGTGTTCTGTGAAACTGGTCTTATTGTAAACCTCACATCTGGTGTTAAATGTTTCCATTTCACCATTTCATATTTCTGATTAGGCTGAACATTGGTTTAAACATTACTGGTATATTTGATAAACCTTGAGTAATGTTTTTGCCCGTTTCACTAAACTTCGTACAAATAAAATGTGTGTAAGAGCAAAATTATGAAACAAACACTTTACTTTAACTTAGAAACAATAATTAATTATTGTAAATTATTAATTGTTGCAAATTGTGTCATAAGGCCTGTTTTCCCAGGACATGGTTAATGAAAGGTTGTAGTCGGTTACCTCCCTTTATAGTTCTACATCTCAGATACGCGATGGGATTGTGTACCTAAGAACATGTGTGATGTCAATAAGAAATATTTACAGCATTTTCCATAGATGACGCCGAAAGTTGACGAAATTTCCATATAGCAAATTCTATTCCGCATTTGCTGCGAAAATTTCGTTAACTTTCGGCATCATTAACAGAAAATATCACTGTTTCTGTAAATATAATATCATGAAAAATCGCACAATTCTTAGGTACAAAATCACATGTCGCGTCTCATACATGTATGATCACAATGATCCTCATTTTCTCATTCATGACCAAATATGAGACACGCCATGCGATTCTGTACCTTCGGACATCATTGAATACGTTTACAAAATTTACAATATTTTTCATAAATAAAGTCAAAAGTTGACAAAATGTTCAGAGTACATGCGGAATATAATTCCGCATGTACCGGTACTCTGATATTTTTGTCAACTTTTGAAGCCATTTACTGAAAATGTTGTAAATTACGCAGATGTCCGAAAGTACAAAATCACATGGCGTGTCTCCTGTGATTGCTTTGTGAAATTTAGGTGTGACCTTAGGATAATTTGAACTTCATGTATGTCTAGAACCGTTTCACCCCTAAATAACTGGCATTTTTATGTAAATTTTCTGACCAATCCAATTGTATTTTCTTCTAAAAATTATGAAAACTACAGTCGAACCTGTGCTAAAGACCACCTCTGAATAGCAATCACCTGACTGTAAAGGCCACACTTTTGTTGTCCCAATGGTACAGTTACTATATAAATTACCCTGCAAATAAAGACCACCTGTGAACAAAGGCCAGATTTTTCACTTCCTATGGCTGGCCTTTATTCACAAGTTTGACTGTACTTGCAAAAAGTGCAGATGTTGATGAGACGGCTCGCTACGAGCCGGCTCATCTGGATCTACACTGTTTGCAAACACCGCTGTAGCAGTCTGTAGTGTTGAACGGGTTAATTACACAGAGTTTTTCTGGGTGGCTGGTTTAGTAAGGTCGTGTAGTTCTATAAGGGGAAGTAACTTGCGATGATTGACATGTTTGTGTACAAAGCTTTGTGATGGTCGAGGTTTTCTAGTCACCATGAATTAAATGAATCTCAGTACAGACGTTTTGTTGTTTATGACATGTAGTTAGATGTGGATATAATTCTGTAAATTTGTTACAATGTTTGGTGAGAAAACATTGTATGTTATGTATAGATCACAAATACCGTAAGCATATTTTTTGTCCTGCTCAAGTTAGTCACAATTCCTGCATATACTTTGAGGGATAAATTTATTAATTTTTATTATACTGAATTTATTACATTATCACAGCCAATTTTGACTGTGATAATGTAATAAATTCAGTATAATAATTCTGCATAGTTTTAATCATCAAATATATGCAATCGTTAGTTCTGCATGAAATAATGCATTTCGGAAAAATCAATGATTGCTCCCTCAAAGTATACTTTGCTAGGAAAGTATACTTTGCAATGTTGATGAAATCGGCTACTGGTTTTGGCCCTCACGTACGTCGTTGGCATTCTTGTATGTGACAGTTGAATCTGGCAAGGACCACAGCGTCATAGTTGTTAACAATTTTGAACATCCAGATGTTGAATATCTCCTGATCTGTTGAATCATTACCAAATGTCATCAATAGCTTGCTCACATTAATGGCTGTTCACAAATTCTAACTACCTGGTATTTATTTCTCATAATAACATTGGGTTCACCGACTATTCGCTGTATTCGACCATCTGTCCCTTGTCTAGCGACTCGTTACAAAGTGTGGCTATTCGTATGGCCTGTAGAGTGTCTTTGCCTGTGACTCGTAGGTCTTCTTTACCTAGAATCGACGAAAATGTTAATGGTAGCTAAGTAACAATAATGGGGTATATAGTTTTCGTATTTCCGTTTGTTCGTCCATCTGTCCGTCCGTCCGTCCGTCCGTCCGTCCGTCCGTAATATGTATGTGGTGGTTGGTTGGGAGCATGAGAAGGGTACAATTAATGATGGGTTTTATCCTTAACGAAATTCCGATATCTCTGGTTTGACGCTCAGCTACATTTTTGGCTGTCTGGTACTTGAAAGTTATACCCAATATAAAAGTAAGATGATTAGTATTAATCTTATTACTTTTGGGAAGTGGGGCCAAGTGATTCTGGTGTGGTGAGGACCTGGCGCCAGGTCGGGTTATTCTGAATGCGTTAAGATTTGCGTCAATGTTTTTGGGTACCCATCATCTCTACAACCGTAAGTCGGATTGACTTGAAACTTCATATACTTCTTTATCATCATCCATATTTTCATTATATTGCCCACCCATGCGGCTTTTAAATGCCCAAGGCCAAGGCCAACTGTGCGGTGGCCGGGGGAATCCGTGAGCCCTTGCTCACTTGCTTAGTTATTTTTTTATAATTGACCAGGGCTCCAGATAAGGAATTGGTAATTGAGTATTGTCACTCAATCATTTCTGAAGCAATTGGGTATTTCAAAATTTGAATTGTGTAAAATAGAATCACACTACTGTTTACACATCAGCAGACCGCACTTATTGAATAGTTTACTTCTAAATGAAAACACATCTTGGTAGTTCATTAGAATTGTCTCCTTGTGGACAATTCTAATGAAATACCAATATGTGTTGTCGTGGAAAAATAAGAAAATATGCTATATTTGTGGTCTGTTTATTGTTTTCTGTAGCATGATAAAGATACCACCATTTTTGCATTGCCTTTTGATACTCACTACTTCTGATTTCAATTGGGTTTTGGCAATTTTAATTATCTGGAGCTCTGATTGACAATAATTGGCTGAATGTATTTGCTGGCCGTACCTTCGAGAACGTTGAGGAAATGCTCAAACTCGAGTCTGTAAGCGTCCTGATATCTGCCGAGATACGACGTCTCTATACGCGGCTTCGCTGTGGTGACATCGCCGGCCGTTGTCACGTGGTCCACTTGCTGGTTGCCCACGGTAACCATTGCCTTGTCACACAACACCTGGTGGCAAAGGTGGTAACCACATCATATAGTAACTGCAATGGCTTTTATGGGTTTACCAGGGATTCCGCTTGGGAAAATAAAAAAATCGCCACTTCAAAAAAAAATAAAACAATTGGCGAGAAAAAATTACAATTTTAGAAAAAAAACATTTTTTTATTTTTTTTTCGAAAATTATAATTTTTTATCGCCAATTGTTTATTTTTTATCGCCAATTGCGAAAGTGGCGATCGCCAGTGGAATCTCTGGTTTACAAATACTAGTTAGAGGTATGTCGTGCTTACAATGTTAAAACTATGGGAGTACCAGTGTTGAAATATACTTTGAAGCGTGGATTTGTCACAGCATGAAATTAGACCATCAGAGCAATGTGTGTGTGAAATGTCAAGCAGATCCATGCAAGGAAGCAGACATTGTAAGACACTTACCCGAGTTGCGAACGCACCAAGTATGTGACATTGACCCTGGACTTGAGGGGGGAAGGACGATCGTGAATTTGTCACAGGGCGGTAGAAGACTATTCGAGCAATGCTTGTGTGAAATATCGAGCATATCCGTGCAAGGAAACAGAGATTATAAGACATTTACACGAGCGTTAAGTTTCGAACGCATCAAGTATGTGACATTGACCCTGCGCTTAGCGGGGGCGGGACGATCGTAGATTTAAAGCAACGCGTGTGTGAAATATCAAGCAGATCCAATCAAGGAAACAGACATTATGAGACATTTACCCGAGCGTTAAGGTTTCAAATGCACCAAGTATGTGACCTTGACCCTGGGCTTAACAGGGGCAGAACGATCGTGGATTTGTCGCTGGGCGGCGGTACAGGACCATTCGAGCAATTAAGGTTTCGAGACGGACGGACGTACGGGACAGACGGACGTACGGACGCCGGTAACACTATATACCCCCACCTCTCACCATTCGGTGGCGAGGGGCGGCATAAAAACGTAGAACAATTTTGGTATCCAGTATGAAATGGATTAATAACTTTGTATCCTTATTTATATAAACTTACTTCCAATCTCTGATCATATCCATACGCTGACCTCCGACTGTTGTCAATGACGGCAATGGCACCATTTTCGTACGTTACTACGACAACAACCTGTCACTGTCGCCAAACGCTCGGAGATCCTTATTGAAGGCGTGACCTTGGGCGAAGACAGTTTTTGGTGGAGAATCCGCGATCCAGCCACACATGTCGATGTCGTGTATCACCGTGTCTTTGAATATCCCACCTGAGTTATACAATTGGACTTAACCCTTACACCGCTATCTTATTGTTTGTCGTCTGCTGTTTATTTTCTATTTTTCATTTGTATCATCACAAACATGCTTTGACAGCAATTTATAATAATTATACCCCCACAAAGAAAGTTTGAGGGGGTATACAGGAGTCAGCTTGTCGGTAGGTCTGTCGGTCGGTCGGTCTGTTGGAAATTCCCTTCCGCTCTATATCTTCTACACCCATGCATGGATTATCAAATGGCTTGGCATAAATGTTTCTCATGATGAGAAGGTGTGTCGCGATCAATAACCACGCACCTACGTCCAAGGTCAAGGTCACAGTTGAAGGTCAAAGGTCAAACCTATTGAAATTCCCTTCCGCTCTATATCTTCTACACCGATGCATGGATTATCAAATGCCTTGGCACAAATGTTTCTCATGATTTTCTATTTTTATTAAATTGATTCATTGCGTTCTTGACAAACTCGGCACAGAGTTTTTAATCAAAATCATATTAATCCATTACTCGTGTAAGATCCTCTATAACTGATGAATGAATTTTCAAATGTTTTCAGTTTATCTCATTTTCATTGACCACGTACGCAGGTAGAAGGTCAATGTCACACATCTCTAAGGCCAGCATTAAATAATGATCATGACATTTTTATTCAAACCTATAAAACTCTTCTAATGTTAAGCCATTTGTAAGTCCAACTCTTTGTGGGGGCATTATGATCACTCCTGTAATAGTTCTAATTTACAACATGCTTTGACAGCACTTTATAATCATTTCCATTGGAAGTGGTGTCAAACCATGTTTTATTGAGAATTAAGGTAAGATATAAAAAGCTACAGCAGACGACAATTGTTGTGTGTAGCGGTCTAAGTGTTAACTTGACCTCCCTATTTCAAGTGTCAGTTGTATCCCATTGCGTAGAAAATTGGATATAGGGATGCAATAGTAGTCTGTCCGTCCGTCTGTCTGTACGTCAAGTATTGTATTCTGCTATAACTGCTTTAGCGTATGACCGATTGGCTTCAAACTTAATGTACATGTCTATTATCATCCATATATTCATTCCCCACCCCAGCCATGCTCCCTGTTCCTAAGGTCAATGTCAAATAACTTTGAATTTTCATATTCAGTAGATGAGTGTGTGCGCGTTTTTCCATTACCTATAACGTCTTTACTGTATGAGCGATTGGCTTGAAACTTGCATGTTTGCATGTTTCTCACCAGTATATTTTGATTCTCCGCCCCCCACCCCCCCCCCCCCCAAGGGCAAATATTGCACATTAACTTCTTCAGTGTGCAAGCGATTGACTTGAAACTCCATGTGCATGTTTCTCATCATTCATATTATCGTATCATCCATGCTCCCCACGTTCCCAACGTCAGGGTCAAATAGCTTTGAAAATTCACATTCAGTAGATGTGTGCGCGTTTCTCCATTCCACTATAGCTTCTTTCCTGTATGAGCGATTGGCTTGGAACTTTACACACATGTTTCTCATTATTCCTATTTTCATACCCCGCCCCACCCATGGACCCCCACTCCCAAGGTGAAGGTCAAATAGCTTTGAAAATTCACATTCAATTGATGTGTGCGCGTTTCTGCATTCCACTATAACTTCTTTACTGTATGAGCGATTGGCTTGGAACTTCAAACGCATATTTCTCATCATTAATATTTTCATTCTCTGCCCCACCCATGCTCCCCACGTTCCCAACGTCAAGGTCAAATAACCACAGCGATGGCGGCGTTCTTGTTCTCTGATACTTGAAACACGCCATGTGATTTTGTGCCTTCGGACATCTGCGTTATATCATGACATATGTACGTTTAAAATTTACAGTACCTTCCGTAAATGGCGTCAAATATTATACAGAGAATAAATAGTAATGTCCGTTAACATTTTAAGGAAACACGGTTATCGCCCCTGTGTTCAGTGTGGAAATTTACGTCCGTTATAAAATGTATATTAATGCCAATCAATACGTGAGATAATGGTGAACGAATGTTTATTTTACCAGAAAACGTCATATCTACAGAATATACAAAACTATCTGTCTCCCTATATTATAACAGGCATGTGGGTCTGTAGCTTTAACTACCTACCTGATATTTTGAGGTACTCGATTGGCGGGTAGTGAAAGTCTCTGCTGGAGGACTTGAGTAGCCGTAGCTGACCACATCTCCCCGAGGTCACATCTCGGTACACCATGTATACGCTGGGGTCGAATCGTCTGCAATGGGAGGATGGAATGATGGGATGACAGGGCTCCAGATAAAGAATTAGTAATTGAGTATTTTCACTCCATCATATCTGAAGCAATTGGGTATTTCAATATTTTAATTGGGTAAAATAAGATCACACTACTGTTTAGACATCAACAGACAGCAATTATTGAATAGTTTGCTTCGAAATGAAAACATGTCTTGGCATTTCATTAGAATTGTCTCCTTGGAGACAATTCTAATGAAATACCAAGATGTGTTTTCATGGAAAATAAGAAAAATATGCTATGCTGTATTTGTGGTCTGTTTATTGTTTTCTGTAGCATGATGAAGGTACCACACATTTGTTATTGCTTTTTGATACTCGCTACTTCTGATTTCAATTGGGTTTTTGGCAATTTTAATTGGGTATTTACGCAAACACGCAGCTTATTTGGAGCTCTGGGATGATGAATCCATCCTTCAGGATTCATATCTTAGTGGTGAACATTAGTATGATTCACACCTGGGGCCACAGGGGCGGATCTGGAGGGGGGTCCGGGGTTGCACTCCCCCACCCCCCCCCCACCCCCCTTCAGTCACGGAGTTTACATATATCACAGTTTACCACCAGTTGGAGTATGAATTTCAATGCCGTAAAACACAGGAAAGTGCATTTCGAAGAGCTCGAAAATAGGACAACCCCTAGTTGCGAACAGTAACTAGACACCCCCGTTCCCCAAATGCTGGATCCGCCCCTGGGCCAAGTGTGCCATTATATTTAGGGTGTCTGGCATCGGATCATGATACACCGCAACGAGTTGTGGGGGCATACTGGATTCCGTCCGTCCGTGCGTCCGTCCGTCACTAAACTTAACATCAGAGAAGTATGTTGTAACTTCTACTTCCTTTATGGAAAATTCTTAATATTTCACGCATGCATTCCTCTAAGGGTCTGCTATCATGCTGTGACAAATCCATGACCCCGCTGATCCCACGGTCAATGTCACAGGCCCACATACTTTGAAAACAATTAGGGGTACCTGGGCCCACACGTGGGTACACTCAATAGTTGTATTATGTCGCCTTGCTCTTGAAGTTCCGTATTTCCATATATCCATCCATGTGATCATTTACGTAAACATGTTTGTAAGGGTTTCTCCATTACGTCATAACTTCAATCTCACTTCAATGAAGGATGACTTTAAAAGTTATCTGGACACTTGATACATAAACAAGTTTCTGTTGCTTGCAATGAAAGAAATGCTGGTGTTAGTAGTGAGTTTTATCCCGTCAACACAGTGCGTATCTGCCGCGAAACACGGTGCCGTGAAACATTTGTAATATCCTGTCAATACGACCTAATCACCGCGTATGAATATGTGTGGTGGCTGGGGTTATTTTTTTTTTGCATTTTAAAGCCATGTGTAGGTGTTGACGGAATAAATAGAATAGTAGGTTAGTGCAGTGAATGGGAAAAATATCTGTCGCGGCACGGAAACCGGATGTGCTCGGCAGAGCCTCGCCCATCCCGTTTCCTAAGCCTTGCCAGATATTTTTCCCATTCACGGCACTAACCTACTATTCTTTACATCTGCCCACGACTAATCTCATGGAAAAGGCATCAGGAAAGTTTTCCCACAATTAAACAGCAAACATTTTGTTTTTATTAACCCTTAACAAAGTTACACCGCTATCTTAATATTTTGCCGTCTTCTGTTTCTTTTCTCCTTTCCATTTTTATTTATTAATAATTGACAATATGCTTTGACAGCACTTCAGAATCATTTCCATTGGAAATGATTCTGAAGTGGTGTCAAACCATGTTTTTATTGCGCAATAAGGCTAGATATAAAAACAACAGCAGACGACAATTGTTGTGTGTAGCGGTCTAAGGGTTAAATTCTCGCCAATGTACACACATAAGAATAATACAGAGTAATAGAAGAAAAGTATGAGTAAAATAAAACAGTAAAAAAGTACATTTTCGTTCTCTGTAATAATTATAAGAGATCGTTATAATATGAAGGATTAATACATTGAAATGCGCAATAAAATATCAAATTGTAAGAATTATAAGAGACTAGTATATTATGTATGCTAGAACCTGTCCATAATGTGTGTTTACCTTTGAAATGCACAGAAGAGTGGTTTGTTGTTTGAGTCGGCGAGGTCATAACAGGTTTGGGTAGTTTCCAGTTCGGGTGTAACTGGTTTCTCACAGAAAACGGCCTTTCCTGTATACATAATGCATGGAAATTCCGAATTAAACACTGTGACATGAATGGACAATTCCATATACTTATATTAAGAAGGTCAGACGTTCTCAAAAGGTACTAGTAGTATACATCCAGCTGTTAAATGCTAATAATAGTCTAACAGTTTTAACGCATGGTCTCCCCCCCCCCTTCCCCTCCCCCTCGTGTATTCACGTATGTTACCTGCTGTGAGGGAGTCCCGTACAAGATGTTCGTGTGTGGATGTTGACGACGCAATCATCACTGCTTGCACACTGGAAGAAAACATATTTGACGGCCATCTTGAATTTGTATGGTTTGATTTATGTGAAGTGAAATGTATTTGAAATTCAATGTATTTTGGAATTCAGCATTCTACATGTACCGGTACAGTGGGGTCAGCGTGTAAGTGCACACACGAACGAACACGACAGGTTGGTTCCAACCTGTGGTGTTCGTTCGTGTGTGCCAACCAACCTGTGTGGAACCAACCTGTCGTGTTCGTTCGTGTGTGCACTTACACGCTAACCCCACTGTACCGGTACACACGCGTATCTGACATTGCATGAGTAAGTGAACATTACTTTCTTGTTCTCAAGACAATTCTAAATTAGACAAGCGTGTTGTGACTTGGCGGCCATCTTCAATTTTCAGGATCTTTTTTTTTCAAGTCGCTAAGTTTAATATATGGATTGAAAGTTCAGTACATGCTCAGAAAGTAAGCAATATAAATCGTACGTGATTAGAAAACAAGCACACATGCTGATATAAGTTCTCAGCCAGTATTGCCATTGATCATGGGCGGAAATTGCACGGGAACGATTACCTGGAGTCGTCCAATACCTGCCCTAGCTGATCGGGCGTGCCGCATTGTGCCGTAAGGCCGTGTGCCCGAACCAACCCCCGGGCCTTTTCTATGCTGTTGGGCACCACGATCCATCTGAGGGCCGTACGCGGCGAGGCAATGATGTTTTGCAAATGGAGCGCGCCTATGGATGAAGGAACCGGAAAGGTAATGTTGTTAAAAGGTCCCTCTGGTACAGGTGTATTTCATAATATGATAATATATTATAGTACAGTCGAACCTCCCCGAACGGCCACCTCTCTACAACAACACCCTCTATGTAACAGCCGCTATTTTATATCCCAAATGGATGATTTCCTCTCGATCTAACCCTTAGACTGCTAAGCACGAAATTGTCGTGTGATGTTGCTTTAGCATTCCTTCTCAATAAAAACATGTTTTTACAGCACTTTAGAATCATTTCCATTGGAAATGATTCTAAAATACTGTCAAAGCATGTATTTGATTAGAATTATCGAAGAAAATAAATAAACATCAGACAACAAAATTTAATTCAGCATTAACGTCCCTATTACAGCCACCTCTCTACAACAGCCAGTTTTGCATCTTCCCATGGGTGGCTATTGTAGAGAGGTTGCACTGTATTATATGCATATTCTAGTCCTTGACACTCTAACAAAACTGGTGAAAACCGCATGCAACCTCTATAACTTGTGACAGACATGGAATATTAGCGTGCGGTTTTCACCAGTCTTGTTCGACTGCCAAGGGCTATACTCAAGGTGCATGATCACGTGGTTATAACAACAACAACAGTGGCTGAAGGTGTTGAAATCTTGAAAGTATTATTTGATATTTTCCTTAATATGAAACGGATTTTGATGAAATATGGCGCAGCAAATGCGTTTTCATGAGCTGCATTCGGTGGTCCATGGAGTTCGGCACAGACTTATGTCATTTTCGCAAAAACGACAGAAGTTTGGGCGAAAATACAGAGACCACCAAATGCAGCTTAACAAGACGCGTTTGATGCGCCATATTTCATCAAAATCCGTTCCGTAATAATGACAATATAAAATAATAGGTACTTTGAATCGGATGGATTCTGGAAGTTTCAGTACTTGTTGTTGTTGTTAGTACCACGTGATCATACACCTTGATACTGTGCATACGAAACAAACCTGCATCGGAGGAGACCCGAACTAGACTCGTACCCGAATTTTCTGGACACGACGTATAATATAACTTGTACTGTGGAACTTCTCTATAAGCTGTACACCATGGAAATCTCCCGGATGTCCGATTTAGAGAGGTCTCATTGTATTAAGTACTTACCCATGTTTCCCATGCCGAACAAAGCGATTCCAATTTTTGACGTCATATTCGTGCCTTCAGTCTTCCTTTATGGGAAACCGAGTATTCCTCCGGGATAGTATAGGTGTATAATTCCAGCACAAAAATATTTACACAATTCCCTAACATTTGATTGGTCCGTAGCAAGTCTCCGTCCAAAATTTATATCCCAGTAAACTCCATGCCGAACTACTTTCTGTAACCGTCAGGCGCAGTTAAAATAATTCTTAAGAAAACGGAAAATAAACACATTTTGTTGATGAACTTATTTCAAATGCTGGAATTATAAGGAATGAATGGCCTTTTTGTGGAATTTATCGGGGATATAAACTTGGAAAAGTCGCGGGAATACTGGACGAGGCCTTCCGGCCTTCGTCCAGTATTCCCGCGAACCCCGATAAATTCCACAAAAAGGCCATTCATTCCTATAATAACTACAATACAGCCAAGCGGTGTAACTGTCGTAAAATAAATACAGATGTTTAATCCAAAGACATGTAGTGGAGTAACCAGCGCCTGAAAAACACCAAGGCAATGACGTTAAAGGAGACATGGTCACGAATAGTCAAATCACGATCTGCTTTTATGACGAAAGTATAAATAAAATCCGGAAAATACACCTCAACGTGGCTACGGCACTGCAGGTCTAAGTGAACATTACAACCCCGTACAGGTTATGACATGAGCAACTTTAGTTCATAATAAATACATGCAGTAAAAGTATTGTCTTATCTGGTATGCGTTCTTATCTACTAGTCACAGCCGTGCATTTAGATCACAGACATACTTCAATTGATAAAGAATGTCGTGTGAAACGACAGTTGCGAAAGTAACTCTTGCAATCTACTCCCGTACCGTCCGCAGATAGCCTACACTTTCCAGTAGTCGGTATGTTGGTCTATGCATGTACGTGATTGTTTTAGTTGATCAAGATATACACTGATCGTCATGTATGCAGTAAATCTAAAGAAAATAGACGTGATCAGTGTAGCTTCTATGCAAATAGCACACTGACTGCTGTACACTGATAACGATCTATACGGCTTGTCAGATGCAAGCTTAAGACGAGTGTTTCATTGATGGAATGGCGAACAGTGCAGCTCCTGATCAGATTGCGGATACACAGACTGATCTTGATCTCCACTGATCGCAAGACCCATAAGCCCCATTTCTACAGTCACATAATGCCACGCACAGCTTACATTAGTGTATACGGTCGTTTTCTGTCATGTGTCGATCTTTCATTTCGCTTATCACAACACACACTTACTCGTAAAAACAACAATTAGAATTGAGATAACGGATTAGAGTGGCACGAGAAAATGTACACCTTCCAATCTGCAACCAGCGTTTGTATGGTTTGGCCAAAGCCAACCACTGTATGTGAGCCATACATCATTAGTGACACACGTGTGTCTGTTTTTCGTTTCCAAATCCATGTTGCGTTAAACATGTTAAAGATGGGTGCAACCGCAGATAATATATACAGTGTGTGTCATTTGGTACATGAATATCAGCGCAATCTGGTCAGAGCCTACACGCCGGTCGTTCATTGACCAGTACTAATGTGCCTGATGAAAAAGGCCCAGCGTAAACTACACAAATGCATGGGTTGACCAAGACATACATTATACACTAATGCATGAACGGGATAGTAGGTCTGAGCAATGCATCAGACATTACATGAATAGCAATGAATATATAGAGAATAGTAGGTTAGTGCCGTGAATGGGAAAAAATAACTGGCAAGGCTCAAGAATTTCTTTATTTCTCATCAGAAGTATATGTTGTGACCACTCATTTGAACCGTCTCGCCGAGACGGTTCAAATGAGTGGTCACAACATATACTTTGGTTCAGAAATAAGGAAAATAGATAGAGAATAGTAGGTTAGTGCCGTGAATGGGAAAAAATATCTGGCAAGGGTCAGGAAACGGGATGGGCGAGGCTATGCCGAGCACATCCCGTTTCCGTGCCGCGCCAGATATGTTTTCCCATTCACGGCACTAACCTACTATTCTATTTATCCCGTCAACACCTACAAATGGCTGTAAAATGCAAAAATAGTATTGACTGGATATCAAAAATGTTTCACGGCACCTTGTTTCACGGCACATACGTACTGTGTTGACGGGATAAAATAGTTTATTGCATCGAGGCAACTGCAGTACATTGTATATTGCTACAGAAAATGGGAACACTTGATTTTTTTGTATAAATGGAGACCCTGATCAGCTAACGTTGATGTAACACATTATACAGGTATCACTGCTGTTTTCAAAAGCCTTTATCTGACTGTACATCTATTTCAGCATATCACATTTCGGCATTTACGTGGTTGGTTCCGTGACTACTGTAGGTCCTGATCATCTAAAACAAGCATATGCATTTATAAATTATTTTTATATTCACAAATAAATGACGATCAGTGTATATACTAATCAACTAAAACAATCGTATACAGGTATAGACCAACACTATCAATACCATGAGCACGAGCATGCATCTACAACGATATAATGTGCATGTATCAATCACATTGATATGCACTGTACAAATGACGATGAATATCTTGATCATCAAGTATTTACATTTAAAGCGCATGGAGATTCTACGGAAACTTCACTTTTTTTTTATATTTTCTTGAATTTTCGAGATCTTTTCTTGAATTTTCAAGATGTTTTCTTGAATTTTCAAGTTCTTTTCTTGAATTTTCAAGATCTTTTCTTGAAAATTCGATCTTGAAAATTCAAGAAAACATCTTGAATAAATGGAAATTAATGGGCTTTGTTATGGGCCCTAATGGGCTTCCGTAAGATTATATTACTACTTCTAGTATGATATATTACATAGATTTTCAAACTAATGGCTGACATTGTAATACCCGATTTATTATAACAATCATGTGTCAGTCACATATATATTCACGGAATAAATAGCAAACTATATAATGTCGTATTTGTCATGTGTCTTGGGCTTTATTGAATTACACAATTACAAGTAAACATGGCAGTTGAAATTCAGATTAGGGATTACAACTACTGTAAATCTGCCGCGACCAGCATAAACATGTCAATCCACGTTACATGCAATAATTCGATGTCTATCGTGTATACTCTGATCAGCGACAGATTGTTGATTTCACTCAACGGTGTACCGGAAAATGAGAACGACAATTATGTAACCAATTGCATTTCAGCAGTGCATTTCTTATATTCATCTAAATAATGCAATGTGAACTAGTGTTGGCTCATGTATAACTGGTACATATTTCCTTAATTTCCCAGAAAATAAACGTGTATGGGATATTACGGAACTAATTACATGTATAATCTTGTCAACATCCACAGAAATAAATAAGTATCTGATAATCGCTGAGGTCACATTATTTGTTCAACAAATTTAATTTGTATTCGTCCACGAAAGGAAACGTGTCCAGTAAAATAAAATTGCAACAGGTCAATTCACTAATATCGATTATAATATAATATATCTGATCAACGTACGTATGCATCCACTGTATCCTCGAAATGAATGCTATGTGACATGTTTGTCTGTTGAGGTGTATGTGGGCCATGTTTAACAGTTTGCTGTGTGTACCTGAGCAAAAGGTACATAGAAGAAATCGCGACCGTCAATAATGGAAGGATTTACAATATATATTTGATCTGTGGCGTTTAATGTGTTCATGTCCTTTTTATTTGTCACGGACAAACACAAATGAAAACATGTCATAGATATATCAGAATCACAAATAAACATGTATCGGAAATTACTTATTTCCATTGATGTCCGTGAAAAAGAAGTCGTTATCCGAGGCATGTTTCTTCTGCGTAATGAGACGATTGCATGTCGTAAAGGTAAATGCTTTGATTTAACGACGGCACTGGCTCGATGACCTTGCATGTCGGGACCTTGCAGCTAGTGGCCCATGCCATGGGAATCACATTAGTAGTGTTTCACCACTGTAGCTGAGACACTCCGCCCAGAATATTGCATGTCGTAAATGTAAATACTTTGATTTAACGACGGCACTGGCTCGATGACCCCATCCGATAGGACTAGGCTAGCACGAAGTTGTCTTGCTCAAGGACACACCGAATCGACCATTCGCAGCGGTCGAGGTGGGAATCGAACCCGGGGTCTCCTGGTTCACAGTCCGACGTTCTACCTACTGAGCTAATCCGGCCACCTATTGCATGTCGTTGATCATTGTTAAATGTAATGTCTTGATTATTTGTGCTCATCCAATCATTGTAACGAGCATTGTCCATAATCATTGGTAACCAATCATTGGCGCGGTACGCCGAGGAAAATCTATATCTGTATATATTGTAAATTGTGCCCAGATACGTAATCTCAGCCTCGTCGCATGAGACGGACTGAGAAACAAGTTATACCGGCCCAGCTTGATACCAGGAGCCTATTTCATCAACATTGCAAAGTATACTTTAGTAGCAAAGTATACTTTGAGGGAGAAATTTTCATTTTTTTTTTAAATTTATTTATTTTTATTATACGGAATTTATTACATTATCACAGCCATTTAATGGCTGTGATAATGTAATAAATTCAGTATAATAATTCTGCATACTTTTAATCATGAAATATATGCATTTGTTAGTTCTATGTGAAATTATGTATTTCAGGAAAAATAAATGATAACTCCCTCAAAGTATAATAGGCTACAGGAGTGGTAGAATTATATTATTCAGTTAACTGGAGACGATTCTCATGTGCTGTAAAAACCAGGTTTATCAGACTGGAGCCTCCTTACCTTCTAACATGATTATCATGCAAAAGGAGTAAC
The DNA here is from genome assembly GCA_029237695.1 of Conchocele bisecta. Taxonomy (NCBI): domain Eukaryota; kingdom Metazoa; phylum Mollusca; class Bivalvia; order Lucinida; family Thyasiridae; genus Conchocele; species Conchocele bisecta. Next base: position 67,508,328 of record CM055275.1, read on the forward strand.
TTATTTGATCAGGAGCTATACTGGTCACATCCAGAAATATAGGTTATCGGTAGTTATGAGCAACACTTATCTACATAATGACACTATATATATACAGTATTAATTAATACATACTATATGTATACAATTGACTTATATTCATATAATCAAGGCGGCAATTAGCTTTCTTGTAATATTACAGTGACAGTAACATTAACATTTATCGAATGTATTTATTATTTCCTGTCGAATAATGATGCATTATAACTTTTAGATATACATGTACATGTACTTTAATATACATGTATGTCTCATTTGCATTTTTTTCCCGCCGCATCAGGCTGATCTGTGTCTACACTGGTCGATACGGTGTCACGTCTGTAGCCACAGTCAGTAGCATACGGGTGTTTTGCAGAGTTACTGCCCGCACCTAAGTTATCGTTCACTGAAATGGACTCATCCATGAATGATTGCTAGCACTCGATAGAGTTGGACTCTTCCATGAACAATTGCTATAATAACTCAACAGAATTGGATTCTTCCGTTGAGTTATAATATTATAGCAGGTGTTCATGGAAGAGTCCAAATCTATTGAGTGATAGTAATCATTCACGGAGGAGCCCATTTCAGTGAACGATAACTTGGTTGCGGGCTGTAACATAATTGGATTCTTCCGCCCGGGACACTGCGCGGAATTACAGGACCGAATTGGACCTAAGCAGTGTCCCAATTTCGGCACACAATTATACACATTTGTCCGCCCTTGCATCAACATATATCGGATAAAACACTGTCGGCCTGTTTGGGCTTAAATGTCCGGGTATGGAAGGTCTTCGAGTCAATTCCCACCCTTGACTATAAGCTAAATGAAAATGGATCCTTCCATGAGCGATTACTATAATAACTCAACAGAGTTGAAATCTCAATGAGCGATTAGTATAATGACTCAATAGAATTTGACACTTTCATGAGCGATTACTATAATGACTTAACCTAGTTTGTCTCTCAATGAGCGATTATTATTATGACTATATAATTTGACCCGTCCGTGAGCGATTATTATAATGACTCGACCTACATTGAATCTCAATGAGCTATTGCTATAATGACTTAACCTAGTTTGATTCTCAGTGAGCTATTATTTTTATGACTCGATAGAATTTGACCCGTCCATAACCCAGTTTGGCTCTCAGTGAGCGATTATTATAATGACTCAAGAGAATTTGACCCGCACATTACCTTGTTTGACTCTCAATGAGCGATTATTATAATCAAGGATTTAGGGTATATGTTTAGTAATACAGACTGAGACTCGTGTGATGGTGGATTCGAAACGAATACGGACAGAGACTAGGGTTGGTTGGTTGAGAATAATACGGACTGAGACTCGGGTTGGTGGGTGTTAGAACCAATACGGAACTGAGACTCGGGTGCGGTGGTTGGAATAATACGGACTTGAACTCGGTGGTGGGTTGAATAAAACAGGACTGAGACTCTGGGTAGGTGGTGTTGAACAACTACAGGACTGAGGACTCGTTGTGGTATGGTTGTTAACCAAATACGGACTGAGAATACTGCGGGATGGGTGTTTGAACAATTACGGACTGGAACTCGGGTGGTGGTGTTGAATAATACAGGACTGAGGACTAGGGTAGGTGGTGTTTGCAATAATAACCGACTGAGACTCGGGTGGTGGTGTTGAACAATACAGACTGAGGAAATCCCGGGTTGGTGGTGTTGAACAATACAGACTGAGACTCGGGTGGTGGTATTTGGTGTTGAAATAAACAATACAGACTGAGATCGTGGTGGTGGTGTTGATTAATACGACTGACTGGGTGGTGGTGTTGAACAATAGACTGAGACTCGGGTGGTGGTGTTGAATATTACAGACTGAGACTCGGGTGATGGTGTTGAACAATACAGACTGAGACTCGGGTGGTGGTGTTGAACAATACGGACTGAGACTCGTGTGGTGTTTTTGAACAATACGGACTGAGACTCGGTGGTGGTGTTGAACAATACAGACTGAGACTCGGGTGGTGGTGTTGAACAATACGGACTGAGACTCGGGTGGTGGTGTTGAATAATACAGACTGAGACTCGTGTGGCGGTGTTGAACAATACGGACTGAGACTCGGGTGGTGGTGTTGAATAATACGGACTGAGACTCGGGTGGTGGGTGTTGAATAATACAGATGAGGCTCGTGTGGGTGTTGTTTGAACAATACAAGATGAGACCTCTGGTGGTGGTGTTGAATAATACGGACTGGAGACTCGGGTGGTGGTGTTGAAACAATACGACTGAGACTCGGGTGGTGGGGTGTTGAACAATAAGACCTGAGACTCGGGTGGTGGTGTTGAACATACAGATGAGGGACTCGTGTTGGTGGTGGTGTTGAACAATACAGACTGAAGACTCGGGTTGGTGTGTTGAAAACTACAGACTGAGACTCGGGTTGGTGGTGTTTGAACAAAATACAGACTGAGACTCGTGTGGGTGGTGTTCGGAACAATACAGACTGAGACTCGGGTGGTGGTGTGAACAATACAGACTGAGCTCGGGGTGGTGGGTGTTTTGAACAATACAGGCTGAGACTCGGGTGGTGGTGTTGAACAATACAGACTGAGGCCTCGGGTGGTTGGTGTTGAACAATACGGACTGGAGACCGTGTGGTGGTTTGTTGAACAAATACGACCTGAGACTTCGGGTGGTGGTGGTTGGAATATACAGACTGAGACTCGGGTGGTGGTGTTGAACAAACGACTGGAGACTCGGGTTGGGGTGGTTGAAAATAACAGTGAGACTCGTGTGGTGTTGTTGAAACATCAGATGAGGGACTCGGGTGGTGGTGTTGAACCAATTACAGGACTTGGACTGGGTTGGTGGTGGTGTTGAACAATACAGACTGAGACTGGGTGGTTGGTGTTGAATTAATACAGACTGAGGACTCGGGTGGTTTGGGTTGAACAATTAACAGGACTGGATCGGTGGTGGTGTTTGTTGAAACAATTACAGACTGAGACTCGTGGGTTGGTGGTGTTGAACAATACAGACTGAGGTTCTTCGGGTGGGTGGTGGTGGTTGAAACAATACAGCTGAGACTCGTTTGGTGGGTGGTGTTGAACAATACGACTCGAGACTGTGTGGTGGTGGTGTTGAACAATCCAGGACTGAGACTCGTGTGGTGGTGGTTGTTGAACAATACGGATGAGACTCGTGTGTGGTGGTGGTGTTGAACAATAAACAGACTGAGACTCGTGTGGTGGTGGTGTTGAAACAAATACGGACTGAGACTCGTGTGGTGGTGGTGTTGAACAATACAGACTGAGACTCGTGTGGTGGTGGTGTTGAACAATACAGACTGAGACTCGTGTGGTGGTGGTGTTGAACAATACGGACTAATACAGCTAGTACACCACCGCCTACGTTATTCTTGACGATATTTGTCAATTTATTTATTACAAAATACTTACACACTGTGCTTGAAAGCAAGCAGCGTGATTGGCTCAGCCTGAGGTGGTGTATATGTACAGAGGGGGGAAGTGTTATTTACATCTATTAATTTTTCAGTAATAATATCTATCATTTGGTAAGGAAAAACGGGATGTACAAAACAAACACATCGGAGGGGGTGGGAGGGGGCATACCCCCAGACCCCCCCCCCCCCCCCCCCCCCCCCACACCACCAATTCGCCGTGGTTCACGCGCTTGTAGCACTGCTGGTGCAAAGTTAGGGCTGAACTTATTCTCTCAAGGCTGGGGAGAACCTTGATCAAGTACCTGCCAATATCGCCCCGCCCTCATACAGGTTGGAGTAGGCAGCCAACAAAGATGTGGCGACGATTTTACGCCTAGATGTCCATAGCTTTACCAGTACGGTAGTCATTATGCCCCCTATGCGGACGTCCGTGTACATTTACGTAAAAGAAGTTGTAAGAGTTTATCCAACATGTAATATCTCCAATATTACGCGAAGGATTGCTTCAATACTTGGACATTGGAATTACATGAACACAACACATTCGCGCCACCATTAACACGACCTAATTGACCTTTGTCACCTTCGAAATGTCGTTGAAACACTTAGCCATTTTGTTACGTAGAAACGTTTGTAAGGAGTTGCTCCAACATGGTATATCTTCAATATTATGCGAAGGACTGCTTCAATACTTGGAAACTTGAATCACCTGAACATTTGTCACACACTCGAGCCACCATTAACACGACCTTGACCTTTTTCACCTTTGAAATTTCGCTGAATCACTTAAATTAGCCATTTATCCCGTCAACACAGTGCGTATGTGCCGTGAAACACGGTGCCGTGAAACATTTTTGATATCCAGTCAATACAATTTTTGCATTTTACAGCCATTTGTAGGTGTTGACGGGATAAATAGAATAGTAGGTTAGTGCCGTAATTGGGAAAAAATATCTGGCGCGGCACTGAAACGGGATGTGCTCGGCAGAGCCTCGCCCATCCCGTTTCCTGAGCCTTGCCAGATATTTTTTCCCATTCACGGCACTAACCTACTATTCTCTATCTATTTTCCTTATTTCTGAACCAAAGTATATGTTGTGACCACTCATTTGAACCGTCTCGGCGAGACGGTTCAAATGAGTGGTCACATCATATACTTCTGATGAGAAATAAAGAAATTCCCATCCCGTTTCCTGAGCCTTGCCAGATATTTTCCCATTCACGGCACTAACCTACTATTCTCCATAACTAGTACTTGAAGGGCTGGTTTAATATTTGGACAGTTCATTCACCTGAACATGTGTGACGCAATAACACCACCAATGACATGACCTTAACCGTTGTAACCTTATAAAAATGCTGCTTAAACACATTTTCTTACGTCAAAAAGTTTGTAAGACTTTCTCAAATGACTTTGAAACTTGTGTCTTTTTTACACACACTCTCTAGTTACAGTCTAGTATGCCATGGGGGGTGGGGGGGGGGTGCATATCCATGTTTCACAAACATAGTTTTATACGGCTGTACTGTGGCCAATTGCCCTGTGGAATTAGACACTGATTTACGATATGCGAGGATATCATTTTCAAATTGCAGTAATTATTCCCGATTCTACAGACAAATGTCTGTCAAAAGAATATGAAGAACGCATGTAGATTATAAATGCACAATACACAAAAATGTGTCGAAACAGTAACATTTCTATAAATGCCAGGTTTTTATTCATAGTTCCTGTCATCCGAGTACGAGCAAATTCTTGCAGGAACGTTATTGTGACAACGTGAAGATGATGATGTTATGCATTGCTATATTCCAACGTGAATAATACGTTATGAGAACTTTCCTAGAGTTGGTTGCAGCAACGTTATTGCAACGTCGTTATTTTGACAACGTAGAGATGATGTTTCACGCCTTGGTATTTGGCAACGTTAATAGTACGTAATGAGATATTTCGCTAGAATTGGTTGCAGCAACGTTTCTGTAGCAACGTTATATTGACAACGTTGGTATTATGTTGTCACACAATGCCATATGAAAGTGTGAACAGTACGTAATTATTATTTGTTTAGAATTGGTTGCAGCAACGTTATTGCAGCAATGTTATTGTCCCAACGTTTAGATGATGTTTTCACCCAACGTAATATGACAACGTGAATAGTACGTGAAGAGAGTTTTCCTAGAATTGGTTGCAGCAACGTTATTGCGGCAACGTTTCGATGATAACGTTGTAATTACGAAGTCATATGACAACATAATAAATGTTAAATGTGAAACTAACAACTTAAATTGAACGTAATTGGAACTTTCCTAAGGCTGGTTGTAGCAACGTTTTTACGATAACGTAATATTAAAACGTTACCTCAACTGCCTACAAACGTTGTTGAACACTCAACCTGATTAATTACGACATTCGCGAAACGTTGTGGTTACGTTGTGTGTTTGCTGGGCATACGTACGGGAGTAGATTGCCAGAGTTGCCGTTCACAACTAGGTGAAACGACTGCATGTAAGCGAGTGTAAATGACGTCGTGTTTAGCGCCAAAAAAAAATGGCTTGTAATTAGCATAATTTGTTGTCTGCTTCCTATAAAACGTGGCGGATGCTCTATATGAGTGATGATTTGAGATGATAACGTATTAATATTATAATTAAACGATTATTACGGATTCCTCAGAAACAAGGCGTTGCCGAGTTTCGTGTAAAACCAGTCAACGAGGTTAATGCATGTCAAATACATATACAAAAGTTTGAATAGATTTTAATATGCAATTTAAGCCACCATCAGATAAATTAAATGTGAACTGATCACCTCACGTGACGGTGTTTTCTGGTGCGGTCTCATTTACATATTTATTACACTAGTGTCACTGTGTTAATGATTGTTCATACACTGTCCTGTGGTATTAACCTGCGAATGCTCATTTTATACATTAAATATGTGCGCACACTCTACGTAAAACATAATTGGTTGTTTGCTTCCTATATATAAATAAAATATTGAATATGCGAAAAACGAAGTCTGTGCTTGATTTCTGCTACATCAAGGAATATCGGATTAAGTCACAATGGTGAAATTGTGTACTGAATTTGATATTTGTTAATTTTGCAACCAATCTAGTGATTTTCAGATTAGTCCATTTATGAAAAGGGGGTGTTTTGTTCTTAAACATATGAATATTACATGCATAAAAGTACAGATCCTGATGAGACGGCTCTGGATCTACATTTTTTTGCCAATGTAAGTCATTGTTGAACAGTATGAGACACATGACATGGGCGTGCTATAGCCTAGAAAAGTGTGGTCGTTGGGATACAGTACAGTCGCCTCCATTGCTAGTTCCCCATTCAGTTTCATTTCTGGTTACTATTATTATTTCATGTTTCTTTTGACGAGAAATGTTTTGTTTGCTTCAATTATTGCTATTAATTGACGATTCGTCGAGAAGTATAAAACCGACATAATCAGTTGATAACATATACATACACGTTCTAGTGGCGACTGGTATAATTTTGCAAATTATTTACTGTTGATATAATACATGTATATATATGTGGCTGTGCCTGAAGAAATGGGGCTTATGGGATATGTGACCAGTGTAGCTCCTGATCAAATAACACACTGATTAATGTAGCCTACTAAAGACTCTAGTTTGCTTGTCAGATGCATGGTGGGTGTTTCATTGATGGAATGGCGGACAGTGCAGATCCTGGTCACACTATGTCTGGTCTGAATCTAAAGTGCTAACAATAACATAAGCCCCATTTTTCCAGTCACAGTCACATACATGTGCCGAATTAACTGTTCCATTATACCCATGTGGTGGTAGGTTGGTAATTTAACGATCGGGATTCATCCGGAATCTCGACCGGAGACATGTAGCAGATTTCATCAAAATTGCAAAGAATACTTATCTAGCAAAGTATACTTTGAGGGAGTAATCATTTATTTTTCATAAAATGCATTATTTCACATAGCACTAACAACTGCATATATTTGATGATTAAAAGTATGCAGAATTATAATACTGAACTTATTACATAATAGCTGTGATAATGTAATAAATTCAGTATAATAAAAATGAATAATTAATTTATAAATTTATCCTAAAATTGAAAATTTATCCCTCAAAGTATACTTTGCTAGAAAAGTATACTTTGCAATGTTAATACAATAGGTTACTGGTTTGACCTTCAGCTACGTTTTGAAATTCTTGTATGTGAGAGTTGAATCTGGTGATATACCCATTATAAGAGTAATTTAATACGATTATTCCTAATCCTATTACTTTCCTATTGCTAATCCTATTTCCCCGGTCCTGCGTACGGGTCTGTGTTAGCCGGGTTTGGAAGGTCCTCGAGCCAATTCCTACCCTTAAATATAAGCTAAATATATAAAGGCCTGTTTCAACGTTTATATAATTATATCTATATAGACTCTATCCTCCATCCAATAGAATAGAACCCTTCCGGATGTTACGTGCTAACAATCAAGCGTGTCTTTGAAAACCGGAAACATCTAAATCGAAAGTAGAATGAATTGTTTGTTTACCTCTGGCGAGTTTGTGTGTAAAAACTCGATGAATTTTGAGAAAGCAGTCGAAAAATGAAACAGGTACACTATTCTTAATCTAAACGACAACATATTGCCCCATATATGCACATTTGCCATACAATTAAGCGTGACACGTGACCTGTTTTGTTATGTGGGGGTGGGTGGTATTAAAATGTCACGTGACCTTATTTAGTTATCCAACATGTCTGGACAGTCTGTCTGAAATTCCTGACATTTTCCAAGAACGCGGAAGTGATTGTACATATCATTGCTCGTGAATACTGCCCATAGGTTTGTTTTTAGGCGAATGTATCAGTTGCGTTTAGGGGTTGGGGACAAATGGGAACAAATGTACTGCGCAGTTTAGTATTTCTGACGTTTGCAACAGTTGTCAATTTCCTGATCTGTCAACCTTGGTCTGGTTGGTAAAACATATCTGTTACTGTTAGCTTAATTGGGCCCATGACAGTTGCTCAAAACCTCTGTTTGCTTAACAGACTGTCAAATCCTTAACAATGTTAAGGATTTAACAGTCTGTTAAAGCTAACAGAGCTTAACATTGTTAATTAATTAAGTATTTAATTAAGTCTGTTAAGCTAACCTCGCTTTTAAGCAACGGGGCCCTGACAGTTTCCAGGGTCCAACACAATAATTAACAGGTTTTCTCTGTGTTAAAGCCATATCACAAGAATAGTGAAATTACATGATATTATTATACACGTTATTCTACACGTCGAAGCCGCAGACCCCCCACATACATACGTTTATATATATATAGGTAAAAATTAGTGTTTGTAACGAAGATACGTCAAACCTAACAGAGGAACCATATAAGCAAGTGTGCTTAAATTAATGTCCAACAGATTCAGGTACCGGTGATTGCATTGGTAAATAAAATTCAGGAGGCATATGGTACAGCAGCGGCTTTTATGCACAGGCCAGGCCCTTACGCAGGAATTAATTTAGGGGGGTGCGTTATCAACGGCGCGAAGGGCTAAACATTGTTTTTTGCACATTCACGGACAAACCTTGGCAGATTAACCATTTCACCCCTAAATAACTGGAATGGATTTTGATGTTAATTTTGCAACCCATTCCAATCATCACAAAATGATTTTCAGACGAGTCCATTTGTGAACATAAGGTTTTTGTTCTCAAAATTATGAAAATTACTTGCAAAAAGTGCAGATCCTGATGAGACGGCTCGTCACGAGCCGGCTGATCTGGATCTACACTTTTTGCCTGTGGTGTTGAACGGGTTAAGGGGGGTGCGTACGCATCCGTCGCACCCCCTCTGCGTTCGGGGCCTGCAGGCATTCGGCGTGTTTCGGCTTTCATCAGTATAACGTACTCTATATATATGAACAAGGCTTCCAACTTTGCTCGTACATAACCTCGTATCATAACTTTCCGCGATTTTATTAACGCTAATGTGAATATTTTGGTGGAAAGTATCATAACAAATGAAATGATGTGTTTAAGGCTCTAACCTCAATATTGTAGTGGCAAGTACATTAGATCATTTGAGAATTATCGATATCCTGCAGAAATACATAGAATGCATAGAAAATTACAATTCTAAACATGTTATTTTGTTATGATACGAGGTCGTGTCCGACCAAAGTTACAAGCCTTGTTCATATATATATACAGATGAAAGCCGAAACACACCGAATGCCTGTGCTTTTATGTAGCTATTTGCAGCTTTTCCTGAACATTTACCGTTAAAGGTTTTGACATGTTGTAAATTATGTACAAACTGGAAAGATGTAAATACAAATGTTCTGATGCAGGGCTCCAGATAAGCTGCGTATTTGCTTAAATACCCAATTAAAATTGCCAAAACCCCAATTGAAATCACAAGTAGCGAGTATCAAAAAGCAATACAAATTTTGTGGTACCTTTATCATGCTGCAGACCACAATTAACAGACCACAAATATAGCATATTTTTCTCATTTTCCATGAAAACACATCTTGGTATTTCATTAGAATTGTCTCCAAGGAGACAATTCTTATAAAATGCCCAGACATGTTTTCATTTCAAAGAAAAACTATTCAATAATTGCTGTCTGTTGATGTGTAAACAGTAGTGTGATTTAATTTTACCCAATTAAAATTTTGAAATACCCAATTGCTTCAGAAATGATGGGGTGACAATACTTAATTACTAATTGCTTATCTGGAGCCCTGGTGATGGGTGCATGCTGCATGATCAACAACAACAACCAGCTCTACTCGTCAAGAGGTTGACTTTGTCTGAGGCGTCGATCGGACTGCTGATCTTATGGTCATGGGTTCGAGCGTCATGGGAGGCGTGCGTTGTGTCCTTTTGCAAGACCCTTATCCACACTGCTTCAGTCCACCCAGCTGTAAATGGGTACCGGCTGAATACCAGGGGCCCGTTTCACTAAACTTCATACGACTAAAACTTATGATAGTCTGTATATTTAACATTAACACTGTTTTCTTGTAAACAATGATTGGATTTACATTTATTGAGCATAGGTTGCATATGTAATTAGCATCCAATTCATGGGTGAAAACTTTGTTTTGAACCATTTGTTGACTTGGCGAACATGTTGGACGTTTCAGCGAATAATTCTGGGTCGGATAAATATTTTGAGATAAATATGTTTTATATGGACATCAATACCGAAGTTTGTGGGTTCAAACCCCGCCCTAGGCTTGAAAATCTGGCCTTTCGGTCCTGTGTATATGTGGCTGTGACTGGAGTAATGGGGCTTATGGAATATTTGTGACCCCAATCAATCCCCCATACAGGTACATTCCCATCTGTATATGACCTTGTTGTTGAACAGACATAAAACCCCAATCAATCCCCCATACACGTACATTTCCATCTGTATATGGCCATGTTGTTGAATGGATGTAAAACCCCAATCAATCCCCCATACAAGTACATTCCCATCTGTATATGACCTTGTTGTTGAACGAACATAAAACCCCAATCAATCCCCCATACAGGTACATTCCCATCTGTATATGACCTTGTTGTTGAATGGATGTGAAACCCCAATCAATCCACATACAGGTACATTCCCATCTGTATATGACCTTGTTGTTGAACGAACATAAAACACGAATCAATCCCCCATACAGGTACATTCCCATCTGTATATGACCTTGTTGAATGGATGTGAAACCCCAATCAATCCACATACAGGTACATTCCCATCTGTATATGACCTTGTTGTTGAACGAACATAAAACCCCAATCAATCCCCCATACAGGTACATTCCCATCTGTATATGACCTTGTTGTTGAACGAACATAAAACCCCAATCAATCCCCCATACAGGCGCATTCCCATCTGTATATGACTTTGCTGTTGAAAGAACATAAACCCCAATCAATCCCACATACAGTCACATTCCTATCCTATCTATATATGACCTGGCTGTTGAACGGATGTAAAAACCCAATCAATCAATCAAATCCATGTAATAGTGCATGTTTTTTCACTGTTTCATTCAGCTTACTGGGTCACTGTGGACTCTTTTCCTTCTACATGTAGCGAAGTAACATCGTAGTGGTTAGCAAGGGCGGATTCAGGGGGTGGGGGTCGGACCCGGCGCGCGCCCCCCCTAAAATTCACAGAGTAAAGATTTTTTACAAGTTACAAGGCACGTTTCTACATTCGCGTTGTGAATTTATTGGGTTTTTTTTGGCTCCAAAATGCGCCAGAACGCAGGAAATGAGATGTAGATTTCCCCTAGCGCGTTCGATAATATAGTCAAGTATTGCAAAATAGTTACACCCCCCTAACCCGAAATCCTGGATCCGCGCCTGGTTAGAGTCATATTTATTTGACGAATCTATGTATGTGTGATATTACAGAAAATCTCATAGACTTACCCACTGAAATTATTCTGTTGTAACTACATGTATATGTATTTGTATTTTTTCAGGGTAACATCACCACATGAGCGGAGAAATTCATTCAAATCCTCACGGAATATATGAAAAGCATAAAATGGAACATAAGGATGGTGTCATACAAAGTAATTACTGGATTTGCCCTGTACGAGTATGAGACACGACTGCTGGACATATCTCTTGGAAGACAATATTTCCTATTGACCTGACTCTCTAGTCCTCTAAATTAATAATGTGATCAGTAAGCAAACCGTCCCACGCAGGTGGGTTAAACTGCCAAAATGACAGTGAAATAAGTGATACTGTGTAACATTGCCTAAACAAGTTGCCGATATTTCTGAGAAGGTACCGGTAGTCATAATGTAAATGATTTGAAGGGAAACTTAGAACCAAGAGAAAAAAATGCATGGTCTGACACTAGTTCGAAATGCACAATGAATCAAATGTAAATGGAAATGAAGCGGAAAGCAACTTTCCGAAAATGGAAGAAGATTCAGACTCTGAAAGTGACGACAAGTCACACGCGAAAAATAACACTGAAATGGAGCCTTTAATAGATATCTCGAGAGATGCAATTAGCACAGCAAGGTGCTTGTCACCTGTGGACATGTGTGTGAATGTAGACGCACCTGTCATTGCAATGACGTCTATGTTTGGCACAGACCCTACTCTACTTTGGTCATCAGCAGATGAAGAAGAAGAATTGACATCACATCATTTGAACAAGAGTATTGATATTGTAAATGTTAGTGATGTCGGATGTAGGTCATCAAATGAGCTTAACACTACTGGTAGTGTAGGTGTGCTTGGTTTACACAGAGTTGTACATGAGATCAGCCATTTAAATTCCACTTTAGACCATTCAAACATAGAACACATGCCAAGTGAAAAAGATAGTATTGAATCCGTACCAAACTCAAATGACGCTGTTGCTAATTCCATGAATTCAAAGTCTGAGAAAGACAAAGAAACATTGCTGACAATTCAAGGTAACTGGCTAGGAATTGCAATTACATCTACTCCAAAACTGGGTTTGGACAATTGTACAGAATCAGTATTGACTTTAGGTGACACGTCAAGATCAGAAGAAAACTTAAATATCATATCTCTCGACGAGTCCAGGTTAAACCAAAGTTTAGATTGTTGCCCACAAGAGAGACCGTGTATGGGGAAACATTCAGAATTAGAACCATATTCGGAATCCAACTTGGAATCTAAGTCCGGCTCAATAGACATTGGACTAGCACCCAGTTGTTCAAAACCAATAAACATAATACCCAGCTCAAATAACAGTGATACCATAAAGTGTTCAGTGAACGACATACCGCCAACACAACTTACCGAAGCTTACGTGATATCGAAAGCAGTCCTAACTTCAGACATTGAGTCACTAAAGAAATCTGAAATTGAATTACAGTTGACCCAACATTTGAAAACAGAAATAGGACAGACACAGTTTGGCTTAAATACAGACCATGAGATAGAAAAGGGGAAAAGCCTGGAGATAATGATAGTTAAAAGTTCCACTTCTGAGACAGAAGCTGCTTCATTTTCTGAGACTGAATCTACCATCACACACACTGTCAATGAACAATTAAAGACCATAGGAGGTTTAGTAGATGAATCAACAGTGATATCAGGTCAAGACCATAGTTTAATAGCAACACCAGGTGTTGATATTGAAGAAGACTCTGCCCTTCAAGTTGATAGTGGTTTAGAGATGACTCCAGTGTTAGATACTGTGGCAGATCCAAGACCAAGAGGCTTTACCAGACTGAAACCAGAAACAAGATCAAATATGAAAAAAACAAACTTGGATAGCAGTTCCGAAGCAGCAACTGCCGCTGATATTAGTTCAGAAATATTAGAAAGCTCAAATATAGAAATAGATCCTGAACCAAATCATTACTTTGACTATTACAAGGGACAGACTAAACATGTTAAAGGCGCTAGACTATCTCATAAATCTCACAAGCGCAAACAAGACCGACCAATGTCGTTTTCCGCACAGAAAAAGTACAAACAAATCAACTATGACATTCCAACTGAAGAGAGTGATATCAGTTTAGCTGTTGGGGACAATGAAGAAGAAGATTTTGAAGAAGAAGATGATGTAAATATATCCGATGATAACTCTGATGAAATCAAACAGCAACCATTATACTCAAAGTTATTTATCAAAGGTCGTAAGAGATTACCGCATTCTAGACAGACTGGTTCTCAACGTCAATTGGAGAATAAACATCGTGAGAGGTTGACTGGTTCTCAGCTTGTAAAACAGTTGGATCGGACAGCGATGGAACGGCAGAAAATAGAGGAAAGTATGAAGTCTAATATACCATGTACAACCAATCGATACCGACGGCATTTCTTGAAGCAGGTTCGGAAAGCTGGTGCGAGACGATTGAAGGAACTTGAAGAGGAGGAGTGTAAACTACGACATGATGGTACACTTGGTGACGATGACTCTGATGACGCATTTGATGAAAATGTAAGAAAACTTTCTAATGATGACGAAAAACAATGTAAAGTCTGTGGAAGTGTGTTTGAAAACATTGGGCTTCTAACTGCGCATTTCATCTGCCACAGTGCGGTGGAGAAAGAACACGCGAACATGTCTTGTGTGAATACAAACAACCTGGACACGGCCACCTATTTCTGCCACATATGTAACGAGCGGTTCGATAACATCAACACGCTCCAAACTCACATGACTGACCATTCAATGGATGTTGGCGGTACGGATTCATCACCTAGTTCAAAATCGGACTACGACTGCGGTATGTGCGACAAGAGATTCCCATCGTCTACTGCACTTCATGTGCACAATAAAATTCACAGTGGCGATAACCCATACACGTGTACAGAGTGTTTTAAATCGTTCCGCGACAAGACACGATTAACGACCCACCTACGTGTGCATACCGGCGAACGACCTTTCTCGTGTGATGTCTGCCAGAAAACTTTCTCACAGAAAGGAAACCTGAAACTGCATCAGAAAATCCACACCGGTGAACGTGACTGCGTGTGCGATACATGCGACCACAGTTTCAGGTCGAAGAGCGATTTGGTTCGTCATGTTAAGATACATGGGAAATGTGCACAGACGGAAATGGATAGAAGCAACCCTCCCGGCTCTGATTTGTTACCGATGTTAAGTAAAGATGTTCACAGTGGAGGTGAGGAAGAAGGGGATGACGCAAATTCTGTTATGGAAATTGGTGAAATTAATAAAGAGACTAATTCAACGTCAATAAAAACATCTTTTAATGAATATGAAGCTTTTTTAAACATGATAAAAGCCAGTAGTACATCAGTGGGTAGTCAAGAACTTGACCAATTCAAATTACCGCAATCGAGCAGTACAGACTCGGTCATCACTGAAGACTACATAAAGTCTATAACGACGACCGCGTTAGCAAACCTTGACAAACAACCGAAACAACCGAATATGAACTTTGATTCAATTGACGCGGAGTTTGACTACATGAAACTCATGACAAACACAAAGGCAGATCCAAACAAGTCTAATGACTTTATGAAATCGCTGAATCTCGATTGCCCTATGTGCACAAAAACCTTCACGTCACTTGGAGACTTCAACGAGCATATACTCTCACACAACATCGCTAAGAGCGTCACAACGTCCTACAACACATTCTCACAACTGGGTCTGACAGCAGGCACAAGCGCAGTCTCCATGGGACTTGTCACCCCAAGTGGAACGAACCTTCCGTCAGGCGTTAAGAAAGTCTACCGGTGTCGGGAGTGTGTACTCGATTTCACAAGTTTCCCGGAGTTCCAGACACACCTGAAGCTACACAAGACAGACGTGGTCGGGACGCGGGTCACGTGCCCAGTCTGTCAGAAGGAGATGGGTGGAGGGAATCTGCTGGATCATATGAGGATCCACACTGGCGAAAAACCATTCACGTACGTAGTATTTATTAGCTCACCTGAGCCGAAGACTCTTGAAAGTGAGCTATTGTTACCGCTTTTCGTCCGTCTGTCCGTCCATCCATCCGTCAACACTTTTCTGACATCTTCTTCTGAATCGCTTGGCCAATGTTGACCAAATTTCACAGGGATGTCTATGTGTTACCCTTTTTAGATTTGTTAAAATGGTTGTCGCATATCGAAGATGGCCGCCTTTGAAAAGTAGGTAAAATTCTTAAAAAAATAAATCTTCTCACGAACCGCCAGACCAATTTCACAGAAACTTGGCAGGAATTATCGATAGTCAATGCTCTTTCAGATTTGTTACAGTGATGACCCAGTGATCGAAAATCGGCGGGGCCCAGTGGGTCAAGTAGGGGTCAAATAGGGGTCAAATTTTAAATTTGACCAAATATGGTCCTGATATATATCAAATTGAAGGTATCGAGGAGAAAATCACTGCAGCATTTTTTGTCGAAATCGGATGATTGTGTCATCGAAGATGGCCACCGAAAGGTGTGAAAAGGTCATCCTTTTTGTATATATTTCAAACGTTTTCTGATGAACCGCTTGGCTGATGCTGGTCAAAGCCTTTTCATATTTGTTAACCTGGAGGTCATCGCACAATCCAAGATGGCCGATGAAGAAAATGTTGGTCAAATTCTTAAAAAAAATTCTCACGGACCACCAGACCAATTACGACGAAACTTGGCAGGAATGAGCGATAGTCAATGCTCTTTCAGGTTTGTTAAATGATGACCCCGGCATAAAAAATGTGCGGGGTTACATTTCACATTTGACTAAATATGGTCATGTTACATATCAAATCGTAGGTATCGAGGAGACAATAACTTTGTCAAAATTGGATGATTACGTCATCCACGATGGCCGGCAAAAGATCATCATTTTATCATAGATTTCAAACGTCTTCTTCTCGACAACCTCTTGGCCGATGCTGGTCAAACTGCGCAATTATGGCCCGTTGGTGAAGCTTTTTCATATTTGTTAAAATGAAGGACGTCATATAATCCAAGATTATTTGATCGAAAATTAGGTCAAACTCTGAAAAAGTCTTTACAGGAATAATCGATAGTCAACATGGTCAATGCTCTGTCAGATTTGTTAACCCTTTCAACCCTAAGGAACTGGAATGGACTGTGATATGCTAATCTTCCGACCAATCCAATGGTCACAAAATGATTTTCAGATTCGTCCAATTATGAAAAGGGGGTGTTTTTGTTCTTAAAATTACTTTCAAAAAGTGCAGATCCTGAGGAGACGGCTCGTTACGAGCCGGCTCATCTGGATCTGCACTTTTTGCATAAACCAATATAGCGGGATTTCGGGTTCAAAGGGTTAAAATGATTACCCCGGGATCATAAATGGGTGGGCCCGCGGTATCAAATCGCAGGTATCGAGGCGATGATCAGTCTGGAGCCTTTTTTTGTTGAAATCGGATGATTACGTCATCCCAGATGGCCACCGAAAGATTATCCGTTTATTATAGAGTTCAAACATCCTTAACTTGTGAACCGCTTGGCCGATGCTGGTCAAACTTCACAGTTATGGTGTGTGGGTGAAGTATTTTCATATTTGTTAAAATGGATGCCGTGGTATAGTCCAAGATGGCCGCCATAGAATATTAGGTCAAATTTTTAAAAAATCTTCGATACACAATGATCTTTCAGATTGGTTAAAATGATGTCTGCAGGATCAAAAATGGGCGGGGCCCGGGGTGTCAAGTCAGGGTCAAATTTCACATTTGACCAAATATGGTCATGTCATATATCAAATTGAAGGTATCGAGGAGAGCCACTTTGGAGCAGTTTTTCGAAATCAAACGATTACTTCATTTATGATGGCCGCCGAAACGTCCATAAAGAAATCACTTTAAAGGTACATGCGACACTCAGTAGGCACAAAATGTTCTTTATCGGAATTAGATAAGTGTATAATTGTGTCACTATTCCACCGGTTCTAAAAATTACGAATTACTGCTATACAGATACAGCTGAATCTCGTTATCTCGATATCGTTTATCTCGATATACGTCCCAGGTCCCGGCAGAATTCCCTATATAGATCATATATTTTACTCCTGATAACTCGATATAGGATATGTCGATATATCGGTTTAGTCGAAGTGGAAATCGAGTCCCGATAGTATGTTTCCTTCATTTGTATTCTGATATGTCGATGCAAAAATTAAGCGCCCGGCGCGGCCAAGTCTGAATCGGCGCGATTATCTCGGGTAAGTTTTCACATGTCTATAGAAATCAAAGACACCGCCGCCGCTAAAATGCGTTTAAAGTTGCATGACCAGTTCAAGCAGTTCACTTAAAACCATAATTAATCAATTGAACAAATAAGTAAATCGTCTGTTAATTACGAAAACAGCTTAGAAAAAACTCAAGCCACGATTTATGAAAACCCGGAAATAAAGTAAAGAGGCATTTCTGAAGCGATTTTGTTCAGAATTTTTTCCGATGAATTTGGCGAATTGTTATCTCCAAGTTCGGATATGTCGATATATTTTCATCAGTCCATTCGACTTCGAGATAACGAAAATGACCTGTATAATCATTTAGCAATATATATTTTACTGATAGTGACTTGCGGTGGTATCGGGCTATTTTCATATGCAAATGAGGCATGACAGTTTTTAATTATTTATATTAATTAAATGTACGTGTCACCTGAAATTTTTTTATTTTTGACAGATTATAAAGTATGATCATTGCACATCAAAAAATAAATACAGATAATAAATAGTAATGTCCGTTAACATTTTAAGGAAACACGGTTATCACCCCTGATATCAGTGTGAAAATTTACGTCTGATATAAAATGTATAATAATGCCAATCAAGAAGTGGAGTAATGGTGAATGACCAGAAAATCTCCCAGATGATGTCTCTGATATAAAGAACATATTGTGCCTACTGAGTGGGCATGTACCTTTAATAAGACTCTTAATTTCAAGATACATTTGGTTACTCGCCTTCAGAGGTAGTAGCTCTTATGATGTATGTTCTTATATTTTGTATAAATTGCTCAAGTTAAAATCTATTTTCTTCATTTCTCAATGAAAGTATATGTTGTTACCACTCATTTGAACTGTCTCGATGAGACGGTTCAACTGAGTGGTAACAACATATACTTTTGATGAGAAATAATGTAAATAATGTTTTTTTCTTTAATTGCAAAACTGACCCGTTTTCCCTGTGTATTGGAGGGGGCATTTAGTTTTACCATTGTCTGTCCGTCCCGTCCGGGCAACCAAATGGGAAGAGCCTAACACAAAAGAATCCTTTGATTTATTCCGTGTGGCCCCTTATTCTATTCATAACAAGGGGCCATTTCTATTGCTCTAGAACAATGGAAATGGCCCCTTCCTCCATATCGTTGGCACGTCCGTCCGCCTCCGTCCGTCCGTCCGTCCGTCCGTCACCAACCTGCAACTTGGTATGTAGCTTCCTTATGATGAGTAGATGCGCAAAGTTTATGTTTTGATTTTTTATTTGACCTCCGGGCCATGGATTATCTCCTTTTTTGGACTTGGAATTTTGCCTCATTTAATATCAAAGCGGTATGTGGGGCATCCGTGTTCTATGAACACATTTTCTAGTTTTAGTTCTCCTGAGCTCAAGGCTTATTGTTACCTCTTTATTCAATTAATTTTTTTTTATCTTACAACAGTTTACAGCAGTCCAGATAAGGTGTGTATTTTATGCAGAATATGCATTGATTATCAAAAGTGAGAGTACAACATACTCGCAGCAATGTGAAAATACACATTGATTTTCAAATTGAGTAGTGACAATACAGTGATAAATTAGAAAATTTACTTTATAGTTGGACTGCAAAAAGCAGTGTTTGTTTTTTGTAGCTCAAATAAGTGAATTATTTAATTTGTTTTGTTTCTTATCATTTGTTCCCTACTTAATAAGGAAGAAAATCAATAATACATTTGAAAAGTGAAATACAGATTGAATTTGAAATCTGGGGCTAATACTCTTTAGATCCAAAACTGATCTAGAGTTCTGGTGTTCTGCCTGGGCCTCAAATTTAAGGGGCAATTTCAGGCTTTGGACCATTTTCTATTGAATATAATAGAGTTACATTTTCTCTATTTATTTGTATACCAAACACAAAAACCATCCTGTCTGTCTGTTCATCTGTCCATATATAGAGAATAGTAGGTTAGTGCCGTGAGTGGGAAAACATATCTGGCAAGGCTTAGGAAATGGGATGGGTGAGGCTCTGCCGAGCACATCCCGTTTCACGGCACATACGCACTGTGTTGACGGGATAAAGGTATGGTATGTATTTGTCCGAGGTTTGCGTTAATGTTTTCGTATACGTACTATCCATGTTACCGTAAGTTGAATTGGCTTGAATATTCATATTCTTATTTATCACCATCCATATTTTCATACTCGCCATGTGGCCCATGGGCCACATGGTGAGTATGAAAATATGGATTTTAGTGTTTAAGAGGTACATCAGGGATCAGTTTACAGGGCAAAGTGGGTGAAATTCTCTCCCTAAATTGTCTCTATTTTGAGTTGAGGGATAAGTTTTTCACTATATAAAACAGAAATTTTGGAAAAAAATGGTATATTTTCTAAAAATATTTAGTGAAAACTTCTCCTTATTTTGAAGGGTTAGCTTGAACCCTGGTACATCCTTCATCAGTGCCACTGGTTTCTTGCTCTGCAGGTGTATTCACTGTGGGAAGATGTTCCGGCGCAGTCACCACCTACAGACTCACCTGAGGACCCACACAGGTGACCGGCCGTACACCTGTGTGCACTGCTCGAAGACCTTCGCCCGGGGCGACCATCTACAGAACCATAAACGCACTCACACAGGTACAAGTTAACCTACGTGTGTTTTATGTAATGACTCCCGGTGAATTATGAGTTTTGAATTCACCGATTGATTAGCAATTTATTTTGAAGGAAAATCACTATAAACAGAAGTTTTTTACTACATTTCTATTTCATATTTGCTCCAATAAAATATTCATAGAAGTTCAGAGCTCCAGATAAGCTGCAGATAAGCTGCATATTTGCGTAAATACCCAATTAAAATTGCCAGAAACCCAATTGAAATCAGAAGTAGCGAGTATCAAAAAGCAATAACACTTTTGTGGTACCTTTATCATGCTGCAGAAAACAATAAACAGACCACAACTATAGCATATTTTTCCATGAGTTTCCCATGATTCCATGAATTTCCCATGATTCAATGTGTTTCCCATGATGCCATATGTTTCCCATGATTCAATGTGTTTCCCATGATTCCATGTGTTTCCCATGATTCCATATGTTTCCCATGACTCCATATGTTTCCCATGATCCAATGTGTTTCCCATGATTCCATGCGCGTTTCCCATGATTCCATGCGCGTTTCCCATGATTCAATGATTCCAAATGTTCCAGGAGAGAAGCCATATCGGTGCGACCAGTGCGACAAAATGTACAGCCAATCCCACCACCTACTGCGACACAAACGCACACACACCGGTACGTAATTATGCCCTTGCCATGGCAAGTTCTTTCTTTGTTAAGCTACATGATTACTTCCCTTACTTTCCCATACTTATTGTGAGCATTAATTATCTTCCTTAATAGTCATAGTCATAGTGCAAGTGGATAACTCGCATAATTGTATCCCCCAGACTACCGTCGGGGGATACTATGGATTTGACAGCGCGCCGCGTCCGCGTCCGCGTCCGCCGCAGACACTTCTTGTCCGGAGCATAACTCGACCACCCTTTGGAATATTTTCATGAAACTTCACACATGCATAGACCACGACCCGAAGGTGTGTCGCGCACAAGAATGACAACTCTTGCATAGCTAATTTTTGAGTTAT
The DNA here is from genome assembly GCA_029237695.1 of Conchocele bisecta. NCBI lineage: Eukaryota > Metazoa > Mollusca > Bivalvia > Lucinida > Thyasiridae > Conchocele > Conchocele bisecta. The sequence goes on from CM055275.1 coordinate 67,530,058, forward strand.
CTCCCTTTTTTGTTTCTCGCACTGATTTCGTGTCCGGAGCATAACTCCACCACCCTTTGGAATATTTTCATGAAACTTCACACATGCATAGACCACGACCCGAAGGTGTCGTCGCACAAGAATGACAACTCTTGCATAGCTAATTTTTGAGTTATCTCCCTTTTTTCGCGCACTGATTGACCATAACTCGACCACCCTTTGGAATATTTTTATGAAACTTAACACATTCAATTAGACCACGAACCGAAGGTGTGTCGTGCACAAGAATGCCAACTCTTGCATAGCTAATTTTTGAGTTATCTCCCTTTTTTGTTTTCGCTCACTGATTTCCTGTCCGGAGCATAACTCGACCACCCTTTGGAATATTTTCATGAAACTTCACACATGCATAGACCACGACCCGGAGGTGTGTCGCGCACAAGAATGACAACTCTTGCGTAGCTAATTTTTCAGTTATCTCCCTTTTTTGTTTTGCGCACTCTACAAACTGGACAATAATGCATGAAGACCTGTTTTCTCGTCTGCTCTGTATACCTTTTCTCGTGTGCTCTGTACACCTTACCTGTAGAGAGAACAATAGAAACTGGGAGAACCATGTGCTAAGCATGGGCTAGCATGTGCAGATGTCCACTGCTTGACCACTGCTTGACCACTACTGACCAGGTAATTTATACATGTAAATCACTACATTGGGTACTGTGTTGAAAATATTGTGGCATTATGTGGACCTCTGCAGATATATGTAGATAAATATAGGACTATTAAAAAAAAATCTGGTCTCCAATAGCAAGCATTATTATTTTTAAACTTTTTTTTGTCATTTTTTTATTTATTTTTTTTCATTATTTTTTTTTCATTTTTTTTTTCAAATTATTTTTCAATTTGACTGGAAAAAAAATCTGGGCTCCAGTAGCAAGCATTATTATTTTTAAACTTTTTTTTTCCATTTTTATTTTTTCATTTTTTTTTTCAAATTATTTTTCAATTTTTGTCCAGTAGCAGAAGGTCGTAAGTGCTATATACAGACTATTCACCTGTGCATGTGCTAGCATGTGCAACTGACCACTGACCACTTACAGGTAATTTATACAGGTAAATGATTATATTACATTTCCGTAAACTGTGTTGAAAATATTGTGGCATTATGTGGACCTGTGCAGATATATGTAGATAAATATAGGACTATTAAAAAAAATTCTGGGCTCCAGTAGCAAGCATTATTATTTTTAATTTTTAAACTTTTTTTCCATTTTTTTTTTTCATTTTTTTTTTCAAATTCTTTTTCAATTTTTGTCTAGTAGCATAAGGTCGTAAGTGCTATATACAGACTATTATCATATAATAAAACAATTATTGACTAGTGAGCCATAGAATATAATCTGATATTCTATGGTTCACTAGTCAATAATTGTATAATATGTTCGGGCCAGTGAAAATTGCTTTCGGGCCCAGGCTCGAGGTCAAGGCGGGACAAGGCGAGGCATCTGATTCCGCGGAATTCTTGTTTACTTATCTCCCTTTGTTGTTTCGTGCTCTGATTTTGTATCCAGAGCATAACTCGAACACGCATATACGCATTGCTCTCTAATGGTCCTCTACCGCCCTGTGCCAAATCCACGTTCGTTCTGCCCCCGTCAAGCCCAGGGTCAAGGTCACATACTTAGTGCTTCAAAAAACATTAACGCTTGGGTAAATATCTTATACTTTCTGTTTTCTTTCATGGATCATGGATCATCATCATTTCATTTCATACGCATTGCTCTAATGGTCCTCTACCGCCCTGTGCCAAATCCACGTTCGTCCTGCCCCACCAATCCCAGGGTCAAGGTCACATACTTGGTGCTTCAAAAACTTTAACGCTCAGGTAAATATCTTATAATTTTTATTTCCATTCACGGATCAACTTCATATTTCATATACGCGTTGCTCTAATGGTCGTCTACCGCCCTGTGCCAAATCCACGTTCGTCCTGCCCCCGCCAAGCCCAGGGTCAAGGTCACATACTTAGTGCTTCAAAAACTTTAACGCTCGGGTAAATATCTTATAATTTCTGTTTTCTTTCATGGATCATCTTCATATTTCATATACGCATTGCTCTAATGGTCCTCTACCGCCCTGTGCCAAATCCACGTTCGTCCTCCTGCCCCCGCCAATCCCAGGGTCAAGGTCACATACTTGGTGCTTCAAAAACTTTAATGCTCAGGTAAATATCTTATAATTTTTCTTTCCATTCACGGATCAACTTCATATTTCATATATGCGTTGCTCTAATGGTCCTCTACCGCCCTGTGCCAAATCCACGTTCGTCCCGCCCCCGCCAAGCCCAGGGTTAACATCATATACTTAGTGCTTCAAAAACTTTAACGCTCAGGTAAATATCTTATAATTTCTGTTTTATTTCACGGATCAGCTTTATATTTCATATATGCATTGCTCTAATGGTCCTCTACCGCCCTGTGCCAAATCCACGTTTGTCCTGCCCCCGCCAAGCCCAGGGTGAAGGTCACATACTTGGTGCTTCAAAAACTTTTAACGCTCAGGTAAAAGAAAATTTTGACTTGCAATTTGGCCTCATTTATTATCAAAGCGATATGTGGGACATCCGTGTTCTATGAACACATTTTCTAGTTTATTAAACTTCACACATGCATAGAAGACGACCCAAAGGTGTGTCGCACGTAAGAATGACAACTCTTGCGTCGTTAATTTCTTAGTTATCTCCCTTTGTTGTTTCGTGCACTGATTTCGTGTCTGGAGCATAACTCGAACACCCTTTGGAATATTTTCATGAAACTTCACACATGCATAGACCACGACCCTAAAGGTGTGTCCCGCAAGAATGACAACTCTTGCATCACTAATTCTTTAGTTATCTCCCTTTGTTTTTCCGTCACTGATTTTGTCTCCGGAGCATAACTCGAACACCCTTTTTTCAAACTACTTGTGTATCTGGGGAGGGGGATACACATGCGCTTGTCGACAAGCGTCCATTTCTAGTTATATTGATCCTTTACATGATTACTTCCCTTACTATCCCGCACTTATTGGGAGAATTGAAATTCCCTTACTAGTCATGGTGTAGGGAAGACATGTCCATATCTCCCTACTCCATGACTAGTAAGAGACATATAGAGAATAGTAGGTTAGTGCCGTGAATGGGAAAAATATCCGGCAAGGCTCAAGAATTTCTTTATTTCTCATCAGAAGTATATGTTGTGACCACTCATTTGAACCGTCTCGCCGAGACGGTTCAAATGAGTGGTCACACCATATACTTTGGATTAGAAATAAGGAAAATAGATACAGAATAGTAGGTTAGTGCCGTGAATGGGGAAAATATCTGGCAAGGCTCAGGAAACGGGATGGGCGAGGCTCTGCCGAGCACATCCCGTTTCCGTGCCGCGCCAGATATTTTTTCCCATTCACGGCACTAACCTACTATTCTATTTATCCCGTCAACACCTACAAATGGCTGTAAAATGCAAAAATTGTATTGACTGGACATCAAAAATGTTTCACGGCACCGTGTTTCACGGCACATACGCACTGTGTTGACGGGATAAAATGCCCACAATAAGAGTAATCGCATAAAGTAACCATTTAAAAGATATACAGTTTATTCGACCGCCATTTTGAAATACCGGATTTATTTCCCCCGAGATCGACATCTGGAAATCCGACAAAGAAACGAGTGCGGAGCATGAGTTTCTTTGTCGGATTTACAGATGTCGAGAGATATAAATCCGGTATTTCAAAATGGTAGTGGAATAAACTGTATATTTACATGCTTTTCGAAAAATGTAAAATTTGCTCTTAGACCAGCTTATAACGTTAATTTTGACGTTAGCGTATGAATTGTTTCTTCGCCGGAAATGACGTCAAAACGTGACGTCAATTACGTCTCGCGAACGTCTAGGAGGAATTATTTCCTTCAAGGAAATAAATCCTACCAGAATCACGGTAAATCAATGGGTAGCATGTAATATGCATTTTTATTATATACCTACCCATGAAATACATAGTTATACGATGTAAATAAAAGTAATATGTTCTCATCGATGAAATAAACATCTTCCGGTGAAAATACGACTACTTCTGCTATCTATATTCATAACGCGCACCTGCAGTGCCGGACTGCAAATAGGCTGCAAATACACATTCATTACCGTATACAGTCTAAAAAACTGCTAATTTCCATGGAGCGGTATATAATAAATAGAATATTCATATTTTTGCAACGAATATGACATATATGTTCATCGAGTGGTGTGAAATGTTGTCATATTCTTTGCAAAAATATATCCTCTATATCTCGCGTGCAGGAGAGAAGCCGTATTCCTGTGTGATGTGCGACAAGAAGTTCAGCCGTGACCACCACCTCAAGAAGCACATGGAGACTCATAAAGTGGTCATCTTTGCCGACGACCGGACGGGCAACAAGGCCAAAATTACAGACAGGTACGCTGGAATTATATTTATCAGGTAACCTGTCCTGTATTGACCGAATACGTACGGACTGATAACATATTGTTGTATCAGGCATTGACCTGGCAACATCCGGGTTACAACAAAGTGAAAACTGGTTCCATTGGTCGGTTGACGTCACGTGACGTTACCGAATGACGTCAGTGTAAGGACGCAACGTAAACAAGTCCTCATTCTGTACATAGATAACGACGTCATCTGTGGTCATTTTCGAGCATAAAACGTTACCTAATAAATAAAATACCAGACTAGTGTATTTTGATATCAAAAGACACTAGCCTGGTATTCTCTATTTCTTATTCAATTTGCAGATTGTCATCCCAAGTTGCACCTGAAATACATTCGCAAATTATTTTTCTATGTATTTCAGTATTATATAGAGAATAGTAGGTTAGTGCCGTGAATGGGAAAAATATCTGGCAAGGCTCAGCAAACGGGATGGGTGAGGCTCTGTCGAGTCCATCCGTTTCCGTGCCGATCCAGATATATTTTCCCATTCACGGCACTAACCTACTATTCTATTTATCCCGTCAACACTACAAATAATTTTAAATGCAAAAAATAACCCCAGCCGCATCCTCAAAATCGCAGAATCGGACCACACATATTCATACGCAGTGATTAGGTCGTATTTGCAAGATATCAAAAATGTTTCACGCACTGTATTGACTGGATAAATATTATACTGAAGCGATTTAAAAACACAACAATGAGGTAGACATGTTACAGGGCTCCAGATAAGGAATTAGTAATTGAGTATTTTTACTCCATCATTTCTGAAGCAATTGGGTATTTCAAAGTTTTAATTGGGTAAAATAAAATCACACTACTGTTTACACATCAACAGACAGCAATTATTGAATAGTTTTCTTCTAAATGAAATACCAAGATGTGTTTTCATGGAAAAATAAGAAAATATGCTATATTTGTGGTCTGTGTATTGTTTTCTGTAGCATGATAAAGATACCACAAATTTTCCATTGCTTTTTGATACACATGCACTACTTCTGATTTCTATTGGGTTTTTGGCAATTTTACTTTGGGTATTTACGCAAATACGCAGCTTATCTGGAGCTCTGGGCATGCACCCCTATGTGGTTATCCAAGTACCTATGTGGTTATCCAAGTACCTATGTGGTTATCCAAGTACCTATGCAAGTACCTATGTGGTTATCCAAGTACCTATGTGGTTATCCAAGTACCTATGTGGTTATCCGTTATCCAAGTACCTATGTGGTTATCCAAGTACCTATGTGGTTATCCAAGTACCTATGTGGTTATCCAAGTGTACCAAGCCACTTTGATGTATCCAGACCAGGGGCCCGTTTCACTAAACTTTGTACGACTGACATGTTCGTAAGTGCAAATTTAGGATCGTCTGGAAATTTCAATAGAGACTGGATATAAGGCTGCTTATATAAACTTCAGTTTCTTCGGCCTGTTTCAGAGAGTTTTCCTTTAATTGATATTGCAACGTTATGCATTATCATATTTTATTCACAAATACATGTACACACAATCAAACACAATCGAGATTCCTGGGGCCCGTTTCACTAAACTTTGTATGACTAAAATGTTTGTAAGTGCAAATTTAGGATCGTCTGGAAATTTCAATTGATGGATTTACATTCATTGAGCATAGGCTGCATATGCAGCCTATGCTCAATAAATGTAAATCCAATAATTGTTTACAAGAAAACAACGTTAATGTGAAATTTACAGACCATCATAAGTTTGCACTTACGAACATTTTAGTCGTACAAAGTTTAGCGAAACGGCCCCCTGGTGATTTGGAGCTAATGAATTGATGTGTACCGTGATAATAAAATAGTTTACCAAATTATGTAAGGGGACAATAATTTAAGTCTAAACCCTTGTTGCGTTTTTAAATCGTTTCAGTATTATTATGTTCAGCAGCTTTTCGTCAATTTAAATTAATATTAAAAGCCTCCCACCAACCCATTTTATTCCAAATTTTTGGCGAGAATCTACCAATTAATTTTCCTTGGCGTAACTAATATTAATTTGGGAGGCGTTCCTGAAAATACGTTTGTAATTTTATTTTTCCATTTCATCAATCTTTGTGGGCCTTCATAATATTAAAGGTACATGCCCACACAGTAGGCACAAATTGTTATTTATAGGAATTAAATAATATTTTCGACTGATTATAAAGTATGATCATTGCACATCAAAAAATAAATACAGAGAATAAATAGTAATGTCAGTTAACATTTTAAGGAAACACGGTTTTCGCCCTGATGTCAGTGTGGAAATTTACGTCTGCTGTAAAATGTATAATAATGCCAATCAATATGTGGGGTAATGGTGAATGAATGAAAATTGCCAGAAAATGTCATATCTACAGAATATACAAATATATCTGTCTTCCTATATTATAACCTACTGAGTGGGCATGTACCTTTAACCCTTACAATGCTGAATTAATTTGTGTCGTCTGCTGAATATTTTTTTATTTTCCATTTTTCTCATCAAAAACTTGGTTTGGCAGCACTTTAGAATCATTTCCAATGGAAATGATTCTAAAATGCTGCCAAACCATGTTTTTACTGAGAGAAAAGACAAAATATAATTTAACAGCAGACGACTGTTTTCGGTTCCCGCATTCTAAGGGTTAATACAAGTCATATGACTGGCTGAATCCAATGGAATGGTCCAAATTACGTTTGGCAGACATATTACAAAATGTTGCAGGATCAATCATGGTGATCTTGTATTGTGCGAAACCAATTAATACTGTTGCTGTTGTAATTTACTTTCTTAAAAATAAAATGTTTTGGCACCACAGAAGGATCATCTCCATGTTTTTATTTGAAATTATGTCTTCAGTCATAAGATACATTGCGTTGATTTTCTGGGATTTTCCCCATAACTACTTATTTTGTTATTTATGTTTATTTCCTTCAGATTATCATCAGAATACTCCGAACCCAAGACATCAAAACCCAAGGCAACGGTTCCCATGGCAACACGATCGAGTGACAGAATTGCCAACATTCTCAATCGCCAGGGAGAAAACAGCGCCTCCAAACTGATGGAGAGTATGGTTCGCACCTACCTGGCTGGCACTGGCCAATCAGATTCCATATTAAATAAGGTGTTTCCTGCAACAAGCCAATCACCTTCTCCGTTAGATAATTCTATGAATAAAATGGGAGAATACTCTAGTAGAAGTTTACAGGGAGACAATCCTGTTGCAGAAAATGTAGATACTCAAAGCTCATTGGAGAAAAGTTACCCGGAAATAACAGACTATTCCAATTCTTACAAGGGAGATAACACTCTTCTTCAAAATGTCAGTAACTCATTGCTCTCGGTTCCCAGCCTGAAGAACATTCTGAATGAAAATTCCCTAATTGATAACACTGGGAATCAGTCTGTTAGCGCCATGGAGATCTTCTCGCCGCTGATGTTACACAGTCTGTCTGGGATCGGTAACTACGGTAGGAATATGTCCCTGCAGAAAACCGGGTATCAGTCGGGTGAAATCACAAACAAAACCAGGAACCAGTCAAATACACCAAACAACCAATCAGAACAAAGAGCTAATGAATCAAAGAATATCATTGGGCAAGGGAGTTTTATCCCAGACAAAGCAAACAATACCATTGGACAGGGCAGTTTTCAAAATGAAACAAATGATACCATTGGACAGGGGAGGTTTACACCAGATGAATCAATACTGAGCAGGTTTTCGTTCAGCCAGACGCTGGAAGATATCGTCAAACAGCGTCTCACAAAAGAATTTGATGTCGATGACGAGTAACCTTGTAACTCAAAATGTATTCAATACACTTCTTTTCTGTTTTTTTTATGCAAAATGATTGTTTTTATATACCTAACCATGAAAAACATAGCTACACAATCTAAATGAAAGTTGCACCTTGTCTAGAACCTCTTTTATCCCGTCAACACAGTGCGTATGTGCCATGAAACACGGTGCCGTGAAACATTTTTGATATCCAGTCAATACATTTTTTGCATTTTACAGCCATTTGTAGGTGTTGACGGGATAAATAGAATAGTAGGTTAGTGCCATGAATGGGAAAAAATATCTGGCGCGGCACGGAAACGGGATGTGCTCGGCAGAGCCTCGCCCATCCCGTTTCCTGAGCCTTGCCAGATATTTTTTCCCATTCACGGCACTAACCTACTATTCTCTAAAACTCAAAATGTATTCAATACACTTCTTTTCTGTTTTTTTACGCAAAATGCTTGTTTTTATATACCTAACCATGACAAACATAGCTACACAATCTAAATGAAAGTTTCACCTTGTCTAGAACCTCTTAAGATGAACAACATAGTAGTTTTGTAATCATACTTTATTATAGGAATGAATGGCCTTTTTGTGGAATTTATCGGGGTATAAACTTGGAAAAGTCGTGGGAATACTGGACGAAGGCCGGAAGGCCTCGTCCAGTATTCCCGCGACTTTTCCAAGTTTATATCCCCAATAAATTCCACAAAAAGTCCATTCATTCCTTATAATTCCAGCATTTGAAATAAATTCATCAAGAAAATGTGTTTATTTTCCTTTTTCTTAAGAATTATTTTAACTGCGCCTCACGGTTACGGAAAGTAGTTCGGCGTGGGAGTTTACTGGGATATAAATTTTGGACAGAGACTGCTACGGGCCAATCAAATGTTAGGGAATTGTGTAAATATTTTTGTGCTGGAATTATTGGTACACAATTGATTGTATAGTGGGGTGAGCCTACATCTCCGAGTCCCGGGTCGGCACCCGTGCCCAGACTACCAAACAGCGCCGCAAGGCAACCCAGCGTGGTCCAACCTTCCAACCAGCTAAATTGAGTGTATCTCACTAGCAAGCAATCTGTACTGCTTTTTTTGTGTAAGAAAAATCAGAAAAAAATGGATTGTTACATAGAGCTACAATTAGCCAAATGTCATACCTGCTCCAAAATGGGTTAATAAAATAATTGTCTGCCCTTGTGCTTAGTGGGATGATGAGGCATAAACTAGGGCTGATATTGGCTGATATAAGCTGCTCATTATAACTTGTTTATTTATTGTTGAATGTTAATAGTGGCTAAGCCTGGTAGAATTGGTTGTTACATATTGTTGTTGTTTAGATGTTGGAATTAATGTTTGTATATATGGCAGAATCTAATGTTGAGTATCATTGTGATACTGTAATATGCCATGGTATGGCATAACATGATAGATAATTACATTAATTGATTAATATTGTGTAGTTAATTATATTAATTGGTTAATATTTATGTATTAATTGATTAATATATTGTAGTTAATTACAATAATTGGTTAATACATTGAATTTATTTATGTTAATCGTTTAATATAATACTGATGTTTGCATTTATCGATTAATATTTTGTAGTTAATTACATTAATTGGTAAATATATTGTAGTTAATTACATGTACATTAATATTGTATTAAATAATGGTCTTTATAGCTGTTGATGTTGTAATATTGATTACGACAATTGCCGTTGCTGATAATGTTGTTATACATTTGTATCTTGTTGTTGTTGACAGTCTGTGATTACCCAATGCATTTACAGGTCTATTGTATCATGACTCATGACTAACGTGTCCAACCTTAATGGCCCAGTGGATGGCCCCATTGGCTAATACATGTCACATGATATGTTAATTAAGCATGATTCTACAGTGCTCCAGATAAGCTGCGTATTTGCTTAAATACCCAATTAAAATTTCCAAAAACACAAATAAAAGCAGAAGTAGTGAGTATCAAAAAGCAATATAAATTTTATGGTACCTTTATCATGCTGCAGAAAACAATAAACAGACCACAAATATAGCATATTTTTCTTATTTTCTAAGAAAGGACATCTTGGTATTTCATTAGGATTGTCTCCAAGGAGACAATTCTAATGACATGCCAAGACTTGTTTTCATTTCGAAGCAAACTATTCAATAATTGATGTCTGTTAATGTGTAAACATAAGTGATTTTATTTTACCCAATTCAAATTTGAAATACCCAATTGCTTAAGAAATGATGGAGTAACAATACCCAATTACTAATTCCTTATCTGGAGCCCTGATTCTATTTACTATAATATTCATATTTATCAGGTATCACTCTCTGAATTGGCCAAATACATACTAACTGATAAGAAAGTACCGTCATATCCTGCATCAATTAGATACACAGGGCTCCCGATATGGAATTAGTAATTGGGTATTGTCACTCCATCATTTCTTAAGCAATTGGGTATTTCAAAATTTAAATTGGGTAAATTAAAATCACACTAATGTTTGCACATCAACACACAGCAATTATTGAATAGTTTCCTTCCGAATGAAAACAAGTCTTGGCATTTCATTAGAATTGTCTCCTTGGAAACAATTCTAATGAAATACCAAGATGTATTTTCTTAGAAAATAAGAATAATATGCTATATTTCTGGTCTGTTTATTGTTTTCTGCAGCATGATAAAGGTACCATAAAATTGGTATTGCTTTTTGATATTCGCTACTTCTGATTTCAATTGTGTTTTTGGCAATTTTAATTGGGTATTTACGCAAATACGCAGCTTATCTGGAGCTCTGATATTCATATTTATCCGGTATCACTCTCTGTATTGGATACTAACTGATATCAAAGTACCATCATATCCTGCATGATTAGATACATGAGAACAATTATTGGTTGGGAGCATGCGAAGGGTATATTTAACCATGTGTTTCATCCTTAATGAAATTCTGGTATTCCTGGTTTGACCCTCGTATACATTTTTGGCTTGCTGGTACGTGAGAGTTGAATCTGGATATACCCATTATAAAATAAAATTTGTACTAATCCTATTAGTTTTGGGGAGTGGGGCTAAGTGACTTTGGTGAATTTCAGGGGAATGTATATTTATTTCAATGTAAATATTCCGTTCTGATTTTGGGATTTTCCCCCAGTGCAGCAATTTAAATGTGGGATCGAACACAAATGACCTTAGCTGTTGACAGGCCATTAAACACCAACAAACAAACAAACCAACCACTTGTTTTATTTCAATAATTGAAATTATTTGTGAATTATGTTACATTGATTGTCTATGTTTATTACATGACATATTTTATATAATTTAGTGCATTTGTTTAACCAAGCACATTCTGTGTTTTATATAGTCAGTTTCATTGCATTTATTAATAAACCAATTCTATTTTGTTATTAAGTTTCATATGTTTATCTTTGTACTTGCTTATGTATGATAGGAATTAAAAAGAATATTCATTGTTATATAACATTGCGAAAACAAATTGTTATACTTGGTTCCAAAATAGTCAGAAGTTTTGTGTTTATATGATGTATACTTATTATTACATACTGTTTATTTATCTAGGTGAACTGATTATCGTGAAATAATGCACGAGTGATTGGGTCCTTGCGCTAAATAAACGAGTGAGCATAGCGAACAGAGTTTATTTAGTGTAAGGACCCAATCACAACTGACGTCATTTCTCCATATATGGTAAACGTGACGGTGGTTTAAACTACCGCTGGCGAGTGGTGTAATTCACCGTTAGATTTCTGTAAACTACTGCTGGCGAGTGGTGTAAGTCACCATTAGATTTCTGTAAACTACTGCTGGCGAGTGGTGTAATTCACCGTTAGATTTCTGTAAGCTACTGCTGGCGAGTGGTGTAATTCACCGTTAGATTTCTGTAAACTACTGCTGGCGAGTGGTGTAAGTCACCGTTAGATTTCTGTAAGCTACTGCTGGCGAGTGGTGTAATTCACCGTTAGATTTCTGTAAACTACTGCTGGCGAGTGGTGTAATTCACCGTTAGATTTCTGTAAACTACTGCTGGCGAGTGGTGTAATTCACCATTAGATTTCTGTAAACTACTGCTGGCGAGTGGTGTAATTCACCGTTAGATTTCTGTAAACTACTGGCTGAAATGTAAGATAAGTTACTTTACCACTTAACCTATTTCATGCGAGATACTAATTCACATGTAGGTGGGTGGCAGGTGGGAGCATGTGATGGGTAATTTAACGATCGGCGTTCATCCTTACCGGAATCCCGACTGGAGACCAGGTTTGGCCCTCACACACCTCTTTGGCAATTTTGTATGTGACAGTTGAATCTGGTTATACCCCTTATGTGAGTGTGACGATATTCGTAATCCTATTTTAGGACTTTGGTGTGGTATGGACCTGGCACCAGGTCAGGTTATTCTAATTTCAGGGCTAAATCTATTTGTTCTCGATGTAAATATTCCGTTCTGATTTTGGGATTTTCCCCCCAATGCAGCAGGTTAAAATGGGATTGAACCTGTTTGCCCGGCCTTACATGACCATAGCTGTTGATAGGCCTTTAAACACTAATAAACAAACAAACTAATTCACATGTACATAATAAATAAAATATTACCAATTGTTATGCCCCCGCCACCATATAGTGTTACCGGCGTCCGTACATACGTACGTCCCGAAACCTTAACGCTCGGGTAAATGGCTTATAATTTCTGTTTCCTTGCTCAAATCTGCTTCACATTTCATACACACATTGCTCCAATGGTCCTCTACCGCCCTGTGACAAATCCACATTTGTGTCGCCCCCGCTAAGACCAGGGTCAAGGTCACAGACTTGGTGCGTTCGAAACCTTAACGCTTGGGTAAATGGCTTATAATTTCTGTTTCCTTGCTTGGATCTGCTTCACATTTCACACACGCATTGCTCCAATGGTCGGTCCTCTACCACCCTGTGACAAATCCACATTGGTCCCGCCCCCGCTAAGCCCAGGGTCAAGGTCACAGACTTGGTGCGTTCGAAACCTTAACGCTCAGGTAAATGGCTTATAATTTCTGTCTCCTTACTCGGATCTTGCTCCAATGGTCCTCTACCGCCCTGTGACAAATCCACATTCGTCTCCCCCCCCCCGCTAAGCCCAGGGTCAAGGTCACAGACTATTGCTCCAATGGTCCTCTACCGCTCTGTGACAAATCCACATTCATCCCGCCCCCGCTAAGCCCAGGGTCAAGGTCACAGACTTGGTGCGTTTGAAACTTTAACGCTCGGGTAAATGGCTTATAATTTAAATATGCCTCATTTTCTTTGTCTGCCAGCGGGGGCATTCGTGCGCCGACAGGCCACATTTCTAGTTGTTTCTATTGTTTTTGAATGAATGTGTTAATATTGATAGGAACTGATAGATTACATGTGGCTATAATTCATGTACATATGCTTCTGTAATAATTTATTGTTGATACGTTGATGTATATTTTATGTGTGTTACAAAAACAAATTTATTTATGGGCCATGAGAAAATGGTACCTATCTGATAAATGTGCTGCATGTATGTACGAGGGCTATTACAAAAGTCTGTGGACAATCTCAATAAAACTAAATAAAAAGTGATAGCTTTAAAATATGTCGGCCATCACAACAGGTGAAATCTGGGATTCGACCCGCTAACCCGGCCTAAAATGACCATAGCTGTTGATAGACCGTCAAACACGATTAAATAAATAAATAATAAATAAAATGTCAGAAAATATTGTGTTGTTCTAAAGTTTATTGTTTATGGACAATCTGGAATTTCATGGATATTTAATTGCTGATTTGCGTCATTGTATTACCGGTATCATATTGCCAGAAAATATTTTGGGTTGTGATAGTCAAAATGCCATGGAAACAAATGGAAAAGTATTAATTGTATCATTTGTTATTATGATTCTATCAAAGTCCCCGAGACCTAAAACTGTTTTCAGGTCAAGAATAAATGTGTTTAGTCAAAATATTTTTAAAACAAATGTCCACTTACTTTGGGAACATCCCTCGTACACATATACTGATGATAACTATGTGCTTATGGCTAGCTGTAATAGGTTACTGATGTTGTATAGTCCATTTCTTTTCTATTAATAAACTACATTCCGAGGAAAAACTAGAAATAACTTCTATTTCTTCTCAATATATATGTGTTGGACCCACCAATTGAACTGTCGCATTGAGCTAGATCAAATGGGTGTTCACAACATAGAACTAACAAATCTGAAAAATGCTTCAAAGTTTTCATATGCTCGATTCAAGCATATGAAAACTTTGAACCATTTTTCAGATTTGTGCTTGAAAGTGTTTTGTCGATTTCATGAATTCTGTTTGGTTTGGCTATGGTACTACATGTACATGTAGATGTGCTAATATGATTTAACTGTTGATATGTCAGTCGTCACATATGATTGTAGAAATGGGGCTTATTACCCCCTCGCTGATAGCCAATAAAAGGTCAGGTTATTCTAATAAAAGGTCAGGTTATTCTAATAAAAGGTCAGGTTATTCTAAGTCCAGGGCTGAATATTTCCTCGATGTAAATATTCCGTTCTGATTTTGGGATTTTCCCCTCAATGCAGCAGGTTAAAACGGGATCAAACCCGTTTGCCCGGCCTTACATGACCGTAGCTGTTGATAGGCCGTTAAACACCAACAATCAAACAAACCAAATCCACTGTTATTGTGATAAACCAGTACAAGTGGATGGCTGGTGGGGAACATACAAAGGGTAAATTTAATGATGGGATTCATCCTTACTGGAATCCCGATGTCCCTGGTTTGGATATAGATTTTTGGCTTTCTTGTTACTAGAGTTGAATCTGGTTATACCCATTATAAAAGTAGTATACCGGTACTAATCCTATTAGTTTTTGAGTGTGGTGCTAAGTGACTCTGGTGTGGTGAGGACCTGCCAACAGGTGAGGACCTGCCAACAGGTGAGGACCTGGCAACAGTTGAGGACCTGTATCTTACAACAGTTTACAGCGCTCCTGTAGCCTATTTCATCAACATTGCAAAGTATACTTTAGTAGCAAAGTATACTTTGAGGGAGAAATTTTCAATTTTTTGAAACATTTATTAATTTTTATTATACTGAATTTATTACATTATCACAGCCAACAGGTCAAGTTATTATAAAGTTCAGGGCTGATTTTATATTATTTTCTGTCAATATTTCATTCTGATTTTGGGGATCCCAAAATTAGAATGAAATATTGACAGAAAAAATTAATTAAATAATTAATAATACCCACCATTAAATAATAAATAATTTGTGTGGGAAACCATATTATTATAGTGGTAAACATTGATAGCTATATATATGTGGCTGTGACTGGAGAAATGGGGCTTATTATAGGAATGAATGGCCTTTTTGTGGAATTTATCGGGGTATAAACTTGGAAAAGTCGCGGGAATACTGGACGAAGGCCGGAAGGCCTCGTCCAGTATTCCCGCGACTTTTCCAAGTTTATATCCCCGATAAATTCAACAAAAAGGCCATTCATTCCTTATAATTCCAGCATTTGAAATAAATTCATCAAGAAAATGTGTTTATTTTCCGTTTTCTTACGAATTATTTTAACTGCGTCTCACGGTTACGGAAAGTAGTTCGGCATGGGAGTATACTGGGATATAAATTTTGGACAGAGACTTGCTACGGACCAATCAAATGTTAGGGAATTGTGTAAATATTTTTGTGCTGGAATTATTGCATTTATAACCAGTGTAGCTCTTGATCAAAAAGCCTGATATTGATTTTTGTAGCTTGTTGGAAGCAAGATGCATATTTCATTGATGGAATGGCGAACAGTGCAGATCCTGATCAGACTGTGCGGATGCTGATCTGGATCTACACTAGTCGCAAAACCCATAAGCCCCATTTCTCCAGTCACAGCCACATGTATGAATAACAGACCAGTAACCAATGTATGAACAGTGTAGACCCTGGTCTAGTCTGGGTCTACACTTGCCACACCGACAATAAGCTTGTTTGTTCTCCGATAATGGCCCTTATATATTATTCTTGTTATTTGATAAAATGTTGTTATTTACCATTATTTTATTTTATTTATGGATGAATTTTATCGTCTGTTGTCGTATTGATCAAATGTGCAGATTTTTTTGTTGTTTCATCTGACTTTACAATGCTCACGACAGTTCTCACCGCTGCAATTCTCACGATAAACCTGTACATTACAAGCTACCCAGGTGGGTGGAAGGTGGGTGCAAGCGATGGGTAATTTAACGATCAGAGTTCATCCTTAACGGAATCCCGACTGGAGACCTGGTTTGGCCCTCACATGCGTCTTTGGCATTTTGTATGTGACAGTTGAATCTGGTTATACCCCTTATGTGAGTATTATGATTATTCGTAATCGTATTTTAGGGGAAGGGGCCAAATGACTTTGGTGTGGTATGGACCTGCCACCAGGTCAGGTTATTCTAATTTCAGGGCTGAATATATTGTTTCTCGATGTAAATATTCAGTTCTGATTTTGGAATTTTCCCCCCCAATGCAGCAGGTTAAAACGGGATCGAACCCGTTTTCCCGGCCTTACATGACCGTAGCTGTTGATAGGCCGTTAAACACCAATAAACAAACAAACAAACAAGCTACCCAGTTATTTACTGTGATTCTGGAGGGATTTATTTCCTTAAAGGACGTTCGCGACACGTAATTGACGTTTTGAAGTCATTTCCGGCGAAGAAACAATTCATACGCTAACGTCCAAATTGTCTAAGAGCAAATTTCACATTTTTCGAAGAGTACTTAATATACAATTTGTTCCACTACCATTTTGAAATACCAGATTTATTTCCATTGACATCTGTAAATCCGACAAAGAAACTTGTGCTCCAGTACTGGTTTCTTTATCGGATTTCCAGATGTCTCAGGGAAATAAATCCGGTATTTCAAGATGGTAGTTGAATAAGCCAGTGTATTAGTTGTCTGCAGAAAAAATGGTGACAATTCAAAAAAGAAAACCTAATCCCGATTAACCCTTAAAAGGCGGGAACTGAAAACTGTTGTCTGCTGTTTTTTTTATATTTTGACTTCTTTCTCCATAAAAATATGGTTCGACAGCACTTTAGAATCATTTCCATTGGAAATGATTCTAAGTTGCTGCCAAGCCATGTTTTTGCTGAGAAAAATTAAAAAGACAAAAATAATCAGCAGACGACAAAATTTAATTCAGCATTGTAATGGTTAAATAAAAACAGTCCTGAGGGTGGGCAGTTATTCATATCTAACAAATCCATCCTTTAAGGATTCATATTTTAATGGTAAATCATAAACGGATTCACACTTGCAATGGGTGGGTGGCAGGTGGGAGCATGTGATGGGTAATTTAACGTTCAGAGTTTATCCTTACCGGAATCCCGACTGGAGACCTGGTTTGGCCCTCACATACCTCTTTGGCATTTTTTGCCCCGTGCAGGCACCGGGGCGGGATCAACTGATCCTGAGAATAGTGCTGCAGTAGCCATTGCTTGTCGTAAAAGGCGACTAAACTGGCTTAACGATTGGGTTCATACTTTCCGGAACCCACTATACCGGATTTGGCCCTCATGTACATTTTTGGCTTTCTTGTATGTGAGAGTTGAGTCAGGCTATGCCCCATATATAAAAATAAGATTAGCGCTAATCCTATTACTTTTAGGGGATGGGATAAATGATGCTGGTGTGGCGAGGGCCTGGCTCCAGATCAGGTTGTTCTAATTTCAGGACTGAATATATATTTTGATTGTAAATATTGAGTTCTGAAGTTGGGATTTACCCCCCTCGGACAGGTGGATACGGGACACGACCCCGTTGACCCGTCTGCGTGTAGACTCCCTGAGGCTTGTACCTCTATGTCAGAAAAGCGGACGTTAAACCCTATTCACTCACTCACTCACTCTTTGGCATTTTGTATGTGACAGTTGAATCTGGTTATACCTCTTATGTGAGTATTACGATATTCGTAATCCTATTTTAGGGGAAGGGGCCAAGTGACTTTGGTGTGGTATGGACCTGGCACCAGGTCAGGTTATTCTAATTTCAGGGCTGAATATATTTGTTCTCGATGTAAATATTCCGTTCTGATTTTGGGATTTTCCCCCCAATGCAGCAGGTTAAAATGGGATCGAACCCGTTTGCCCGGCCTTACATGACCTTAGCTGTTGATAGGCCGTTAAACACTAATAAACAAACAAACAAACACACTTGCAATGGACGTAAAACCCCAATCAGTGGGTGGTTGGTCGGGCGAACGTGACAGCGTAAATTAACGGCATGAGTTCCTCCTTATATGAATCACGATTTGCCTGGTTTGGCCCTCAGGTACGTTTTTATCTTTGGCTCTTTTGTTACCTGGGAGATGAAATGGGTTATTGCCCATTATAAAAGTATTAAGATTATTACTGATCCTACTGCTTCTGGGAGGGAACCAAGTGATTCTGGTGTGCCGAGGACCTGGAATCAGATCAGGATTATTCAGGGCTACTTTTATAATAGGCAATAACCCAATTCAACTCCCAGGTACCAAAAGAGCCAAAGATGGAGGGCCAAACCAGGCAAATCGTGATTCCTATAAGGAGGGGTGTTGAAAGGGTTAAACAAACAGTATTTATGTATTTAACTGCATGAGTGTTCTTAAAGATGCGATGTTTTGTGAAACTAAACACTAATACATATAGTTCCTTTATTAAAGCTATACACAGTGCTAAATTTGTGTCCTGTTCTATACGCCCATCTTTATTTCCTTATACAGCGGAACCTGGACTGGACACCCTGGGAGGTTTAGAGACGTTAACTACTGGATCCAACCCGTTGGCCCTTCCTTAACCCTTTGAACCCGAAAGCCCGCTATAGCGGGTTATGTAAACAGTGCAGATCCAGATGAGCCGGCTAGTAAATAGCCGTCTCATCAGGATCTGCACTTTTTGCAAGTAATTTTCGTAATTACCACGTTTTCATAAATGGACGAATCTGAAAATCATTTTGTGACCATTGGATTGGTCGAAACATTAGCATATCACAATCCATTCCAGTTCCTTATGGTTGAAAGGGTTAAATCACATTAGCTGTTTATAGGCCGTTAAACACCAATAAATCCAATCAGACCTGTTTCTGTGCTTTCTGTCCAGTCATTGATCTTTGTGTAAACTCGTAATAGGAGGGGATTAACCTTGCAGATATAGAAAATAGTAGGTTAGTGCCGTGAATGGGAAAAAATATCTGACGAGGCTTAGGAAAAAATATCTGGCACAGCACGGAAAAGGGATGGGCGAGGCAGACAGCACGGAAACGGGATGGGCGAGGCTCTCTGCCTCGCCCATCCCGTTTTCGTGCCGTGCCAGATATTTTTTCCATTCATGGCACTAACCTACTAACCACACATATTCATACGCAGTGATTAGGTCGTATTGACAGGATATCAAAAATGATTCGCGGCACAGTGTTTCTCGGCACATACGTACTGTGTTGACGGGATAAAATGATATAATAGGAGGGGCTTAACCTTGTAGATAATGATCTAAGATCATTATCTACAAGGTTAAGCCTCTCCTATTATTAACATTACCGTAATGTATGTAGGTATTGCATTGAAACACAACAAGTACTTGTTATGACCGAGTTCTGACTATAGTATATTTATTTGCCATTTACATAAATGTACACACATATATTTACCGTAAGACTCGGATCGGGGCGTGGGGTCAATCCCAGAACGGGGGTGAATTTTTCCCAGAATGGGGGAAAATTCTGCACGTTCTGGATTAAGCCATTTTGATTTCAAGCTTGAATAACGTGAAAGTGACATAATGTCACGCTCTGGTCGCGTGCGTGAAGATAAAAAATGGCGGCAATTCGTGAAGACGTCGGGTTTGACATCAAAGCCAAACGTACATTACCAACCGTGAAGTGAATTAAACATATGCCTTTCCCGTTTCCATGACGATTAAATCTTGCAAAATTCCCATGTATACGTTCCTACCTTGTGCGGCCATTGTCCGATTGACCCCGGTTCTGGGATTGCTGTCACGGTTGCGGCCCCCGTTCTGGGACTGACCCCAGATCTGGGGCCCGTTTCGCTAAACTTCGTACGACTAAAATGTTCATACTAAGTGCAAAATTATGATAGACTGTAAATTTCACAATATTTTCTTGTAAACAAGTATTGGATTCACATTTATTGAGCATAGGCTTCCAGACGATCCTAAATTTGCACTTACAAACATTTTAGTCGTACAAAGTTTAGTGAAACGGTCCCCAGGGTCTTATATATATAATATTCAAAATGTATACAGTTTCAGGAAACAAATTGCCAATTTACTGGAACTATTTACCCACATGACCAAGGATTAACCCTTAGACCTCTACACACAACAATTGTCGCCTGCTGTTGCTTTTATATCTTGCCTTATTTCTCAATAAAAACATGGTTTGACAGCATGATTCTGAAGTG
Source organism: Conchocele bisecta (assembly GCA_029237695.1). NCBI lineage: Eukaryota > Metazoa > Mollusca > Bivalvia > Lucinida > Thyasiridae > Conchocele > Conchocele bisecta. The sequence goes on from CM055275.1 coordinate 67,550,804, forward strand.
CTGTCAAAGCATGTTGTAAATTATTCTAAAGTGCTGTTAAAGCACGTTTTTGATGATAAAACTGGAAAATAGAGTGAGTGAGTGAATAGGGTTTAACGTCCGCTTTTCTGACATAGAGGTACAAGCCTCAGGGAGTCTACACGCAGACGGGTCAACGGGGTCGAGTCCCGTATCCACCTGTCCAAGGGGGGTAAATCCCAACTTCAGAAACTCAATATTTACAATCAAAATATATATTCAGTCCTGAAATTAGAACAACCTGATCTGGTGCCAGGCCCTCGCCACACCAGCATCATTTATCCCATCCCCTAAAAATAATAGGATTAGCGCTAATCTTACTTTTATATATGGGGCATAGCCCGACTCAACTCTCACATACAAGAAAGCCAAAAATGTACATGAGGGCCAAATCCGGTATAGTGGGTTCCGGAAAGTATGAACCCAATCGTTAAGCCAGTTTAGTCGCCTTTTACGACAAGCAATGGCTACTGCAGCACTATTCTCAGGATCAGTTGATCCCGCCCCGGTGCCTACACGGGGCCTGGAAAATAGAAAATAAACAGCAGACGACAAAAATTTGAGATAGTGTAAGGGTTAAGAGTTATTTATAGAAATCTAATTCAGTTTGTTTACATGAATAATAACATGTCAGTAAACAAATTGCCAATTGACTGTTAATTACGAGGTGCAGCCATAAAGTTGTAGAACTCTGTTCATACCTAAAGAACCATTTGGTCAAATCAGTTGTGAAATGTCATTTATCCCATCAACACAGTGCGTATGTGCAGTGAAACACGGTGCCGTGAAACATTTTTGATATCCAGTCAATATTATTTTTGCATTTTACAGCAATTTGTAGGTGTTGACGGGATAAATAGAATAGTAGGTTAGTGCCGTGAATGGGAAAACATATCTGGCGCGGCACAGAAACGGGATCTGCTCGGCAGAGCCTCGCCCATCCCGTTTCCTGAGCCTTGCCAGATATGTTTTCCCATTCACGGCACTAACCTACTATTCTCTATTCATTTGCGCAAACGATAACATATCGGTTCCATGAAGTAAATCTCATAATTTTGTAGATTAGTCCGTTATTCACGGACATCTACGTCACCAAGGTGCAGTTTGATGTTGTCTACCGTTACGTAATATTACCGTTTATGATTAAATAACAAAGTTCATTCGTTTCAACATTGTTGATTCGCTTTCGAAGTACTGTCCACAAGCCCAAAATATACTTTTTAATCGCACATTCGCCATTTTCTTGTAGATTTTAGTGTGCTGTAGCCTGTGTCACTGTATGTATTTTTTTTCATCCACTGATCTAATTAATTCTAATGGAGTGGAACTTGTATATTTTCTGTATTTCGGCGCACGTACCTGCTATTACATTGCCATTCAAGACTTTATTCTGTCCGTGATGCATTAATAACCTGGGGCCCGTTTCACTAAACTTTGTACGACTAAAATGTTTGTAAGTGCAAATTTAGGATCGCCTGGAAATGTCAATTGATGGATTTACATTTATTGAACATAGGCTGCATATGCAGCCTATGTTCAATAAATGTAAATCCAATACAGTTGAACTTCAATGGGTCGAACAGCCTGCGGGGTTAAGTTTTAGTTCGACCCATCCGTTGTTCGACCCATCGGAATTTTCTACTGTAACCATTTCAGATCTACGAGTTGGTCAGTGTACTAAGTGAAACAAGTCGTCATTACGACACGTTCTTTCATATAAATGCGCTTACATTTGCATTTACGGTTGATTGTCACAGTCGTTTATTAACAGAAACAGCCTTTAATAAAATAAAGAAAGCGGCAAACTCATGTGTGTTTTTATTTACATAGCCATTATACAGCAATAGAACATGAGAATAACAGAAAATGATTACGAAATACAATTGGCGGACTTGATTGCCCCGTCCGATACGATCATGTGAAAGCATCTCTGATTTTGTACCTATTGGCATTTGCGTAATTTCATCACAAATATTTATCTAATCAAATATTTGTGAGTGAATATGTATTTGCCATAAAATGATGCGCATGCTTGTAGGTATAAAATTACATCGCTCGTCATACACTGATAAATCAATAGATGCATGCCCAGTCGCGCCCCATCACTACTTCGGACCCGGAACCACATTCACTGCATATCATAATTTACTATCACATGGAACCCAGTCCCATAAATTACCACTTTAATTAACTAACAATTTCGCCGACATTGGTCAATGCATAATTACCACGTATGCCGTTATTGTATACGCTCAAATGACCACTTGAGATTTGTTTGACAACCGGTTAACAATAGGTGTGAAAGTCAATCAACTAGTCTGGAGACAATCGTCTGACATGTTCGAGTTTTTGTGGTGTTTATAGTGGATTTATACACGACCGGGCGTGACAGCGATTCGAGGCATTGAGGGTTGTTCGACTTTCACAAGTTCGACCCATACCGGGTAGTTTTAACGTATTTATATAGGAATTCTGCCGGGACCTAAAGGCTAGTTCGAGGCAAGCATGGCTGACGAGTTTACCAGGGTTCGACCCATCGAAGTTCGACTGTAATTGTTAACAAGAAAACACTGCTGATGTGAAATTTACATAATTTTGCACTTATGAACATTTTAGTCTACAAAGTTTTGTGAAACGGGCCCCCGCATACAATTTCAATGTACAGGTGTAGTAGACCGCCAATTATATTTCAACACCGTGCCAGAATGCAACACCGGTGAGTTGGAGTCACAACCAAACACAGCATTAACCACTGAAAGTTGCTCCGTCCATTTACGTTATGTCATAAATTTTGACTTTGTATTTCCTACAATACCTGCCTCTGAAAAAGGGGAGATAATCCATGATACGGCGGTCAAATCAAAGATCAAAATAAACTGTGCGCATCTACTCATCATAAGGAAGCTACATACCAAGTTTCAGGTCTGTAGCTAGTACGGTTTAAACGTGTTACGAGTTACAAGGTTGGTGACTGACGGACGGACACTAGGGTAACACTAACTGCCCCCTCCAATCGTGGTGGGGCATAAAAATACATGCTAAGTAATGTTAATGGACTTTTCCGTGTTAATTTACAGACTAGTCCATTTATAAGGAAAGGGACAATTTTGTAAAAGTTAAAAAAATGTCCACATAGTAGAGCCGTGATACAATTTCTTTTTCACAACCATTGGTAAAACTTTTGATGTTCCTACAGTTTTAATTGTAAGTCTATAGATAAAATACACATATACACACACAATGTACAGGAGGCCGTTTCACTAAACTTTGTACAACTAAAATGTTCATAAGTGCAAAATTATGATAGTCGGTAAATTTCATATTAACAATGTTTTCTTGTAAACAATTATTGGATTTACATTTATTGCGCATAGGCTGCATAGAAATTTACAGACGATCCTAAATTTGCACTTACGAACATTTTAGTCTTACGGAGTTTAGTGAAACGGGCCCCCTGGTATATAATGTAAATGTAACAAGCCCTTTGTGTTTCCACTCACAACATATCACACCGACAACAGACAACTCTGAGCAGTGAACACAACACGCGACACATCATAAACTCATGGCAACAAAATGTGGTATATAATATCCAGAGATTCCGCTGGCGATTGCCACTTTCGCAATTGGTGATAAAATTGGCGATAAAATTGGCGATAAAAATAAATAATTGGCGATAAAAAATTACAATTATCGAGAAAAAAAACTTTCTTATTTTTTTTCAAAAATTGTAATTTTTTATCGCCAATTTTTTGAAGTGGCGACTTTTTTATTTTCACCAGCGGAATCCCTGAATATCATATCACAACATATACCAACAACAGACCACTCTGAGCAGTGAATACAACACATGACCCATCATAAACTCATGGCAACAAAATGATATACATGTACATGTGCAAATAAAAAAAAAACAGAAAAGATGTGGTATATAATATCATACAAAATTATTGCAATGTGAAAATTGTAAAACAAAATGCCAAAATGTTAGACAAGGTAATAAACAGAACATGTGAACCGAGCAGTAATCAAGAAATTACACTGAATATTTGAATAGTTGGCAGAGCTCCAGATAAGGTGCGTATTTTACGCACTTATTTTAGCACAATACGCATTGATCCCAAAAGAGCGAGTACAAAATACTCACAGCAATGTGAAAATGTGCATTGATTTTCAAATCGAGTAGTGAAAATACAGTAATACACTTGAAAAATTTACTTTACACTGTACACAACGTTTCCTCCTTATACTGCTGAAATAAGTAAATTTTTAAATTTGTTTTATTTTTTATCATTTGTTCCCTATTTAATAATGAAGATAATACAATAATAATACAACAATAATCAAGGTAATAATATAAAACTTATCTGGAGCTCTGGGGGCCGTTTAACTAAACTCCGTACGACTAAAACGTTCGTAAGTGCAAATTTAGGATCGTCTGGAAATTTACATAGATGGCTTTACATTTATTGAGCATAGGCTGCATATGCAGCCTATGCTCAATAAATGTAAATCCAATAATTGTTTACAAGAAAACATTGGTAATTTGAAATTTTCAGACTATCATAATTTTGCAATTACGCACATTTTAGTCGTACAAAGTTTAGTGAAACGGCCCCCTGGTGACTGATTTGCAGAACAGGGGAGTTAACCAACATATGTGATGATGTGATATGACTGCTATTAACATGATATGCGCACCGGAATAACAATATGAACACAATTACATATGACTGACGTGTACATGTATAAAGACATGGATTTCCAGGATCGTGGTACGACATATTGATCAGGTAACCTGCCCTGTATTGACCTAATACGTACCAACTGACCTGATACAAACATCCGGGTCACAACGAAGAGAAAAATGACGATCCATTGGTCGAATGACGTCACGTGACGTTACCAAATGACGTCGGTGTAATGACGCAACGTAAACAAGTATGCGGTCTGTCCATGAATAACGTTATCTGTGGTCATTTCGAGGATAAAATGTTACCTGATAAATAGAATACCAGGCTACTGTCTTTTGATATCAAGTTTATCAGGCACGGCTCGGAAACGGTGGGAATTCCTCGGTAAACCTCTGAATTCCTACACGTTTCCTAGCCTAGCATGATAAACTTGATATAAAGACACAATACAGTATTCTCTATAGATAGGATTATTACGGTAATCAGTTTCTCTAAATGTATGAGTTACAGGGCTCCAGATAAAGATTCAGTATTGTCACTCCATCATTTCTGAAGCAATTGGGTATTTCAAAATTTTAATTGGGTATAATAAAATAACACTACTGTTTACACATCAACAGACAGCAAATGTCGAATAGTTTGCTTCAAAGTGAAAACATGTCTTGGCATTTCATTAGAATTTTCTCCAAGGAGACAATTCTAATGAAATACCAAGATGTGTTTTCATGGAAAATAAGAAAACTATGCTATATTTGTGGTCTATTTATTGTTTTCTGCAGCATGATAAAGGTATCATAAATTCTTTACTGATTTTTGATACTCGGTTTTAAGCAATTTTAATTGGGTATTTAAGCAAATACGCAGCTTATCTGGAGCACTGAGTTATACACCAGTTATGTCTCCTTCTTCCTCACTGGATGCTTGACCATCAATTAAATCTGTGCTATTTACACTCGAGTCCCGTCCATCAGGCCCACACCTCACTATATCCTGATCTCCAATCTCATTGGGAGATGCAGTCACATGATTTTTCTGTCTGTTCTTATTGGGTGAAATGATCATGTGACTGTAATTATCTACACCACGGCTTGGCAATGACATTTTCATGTAATCTTCTTCGGGATTGGTGGATTTCAAATTTTGTTGCACTGCATTCCCATTGGCTGATTTTAAATTTGAATTTTCCTTCCCTGGCGTGTCATTGGACAGTGGGACAGACTGGTTTGCATTCAACATTTTTGTTTCTTGCAGAATTTGCTTTTTTGTTTTCTGCTCAGTTTGTGCGCAGTCTGAGGCTTGCTTGTTGCGGTAAATATTTTCATCGACAAAAACATCATCATCGTCATCAACGGCGTTCACTTTTATGACAGGAACACTGTGTAAGTTTGCGTGAACGTTTTCAACACTTTCCGAAACTTGAGTATTAACGCAACTACCACCCGCTGGAATATGCGCATAATTACTGATGCTACTAACATTTGAAACCGGCTGATGTGTCTTTTTTGGACTTCCTCTTTTTGAACTGTTTTCAACTACTTTCTTTGGCTTTGCCTTAGGATTTTCGCGGTTTTCGCGAATTTCCGTACCGGGATTCCCGCGAACAGGGACAGTTGGTACAACTATTCCCGGTGTATTTTTATTTTCATCCTTTCCCGGTGAGTCATAAACGTCCTCATATTCGTGATATTTCGCATCTGGCGCAATCTGATGATCCTGTGTCGGGTTAAACTGCCCACGATACCCGTTTCCAGACACAGTAAATCCACTCCCAGCCGTCACGGCGACGTTACCATATTCCGGCGCGTACTTGTAACTATTTTCACCCATTACTTGCAGGTCAAAGGTCGTGCCTGCGTATGAAAACGCTGGTTCAGCGTTTTCATACACGGGCGCGTCCTTTGTCCGTCTGCTAACTTTCTCAACTTGCGAGTAGTAATCTTCCGGAACTATACACTGTTTGACCTTACTTTTTATTGGACTAGTATACACGACCTCTCGATCCGGTCCCGACCTTTGAACTCTAGCCATTTCCTGGCGATTGTCCAGGATATTATGATTTTCTGACTCAAAGTTCCCATAAACGTTGTTAAAATTTTCATTGTGTCCATCCGAATTACAGCCGTTACAATTGTCCGATTTCTGTGACTTATGTCCCGTGTTTCTCGACACCGGTTTACTGTAAAGGTCCTCGGAATTTGACGAAAGAGACGACGTTTGCGATTGGTCACAGGATGATACAAACTCACGATACGAAGGTGGGCCCGAATACGGTGGAAGAATATCGGGAGCGTGACTTCTTTTCGCACTAGCGGAGTAAATATCGGAGTGCTCAGGTCCGCAGCTCTGGGAGGTAGTTTTAGAATCCAGCCCTCTGAACAGGTAAGGACTTGGGTTCATTTTGAAATTGTCACGAATAGCCACCTCTGCGTAGTCCTTTCGTTGTTTCCGATGTGGAGTCGAGGTGAGTATATTCTGTTCGCTAGACGCGAGAACGTGAGCCCCGCGTGGTGTTTCCACGACTTGAAAAGCGGATTTTCCGCGGCGAATTGGTTCCGGTGGCAGGCTGCTGTCCATCGATCCCTGCCTTCTGATTGGCTGGGGAGGTAGTGAGTTATTTTGATTATGCCTATGTAGGGGCCGTGGTGGCAGGAAATGGTCCTGTACAGACGACCTGGATTTCGGATTTGGTCCGCGCATGTTCAGCATGTTATCGGAGTATGTGACGTGGTATATATTGCTGTCCGAGTTCACGTTGCTTTGTTGGAAGTATGGATTATACCCTTCTGTAAGTAGACGGGTCGGCGTTCGATTAGTTTTTTGTTCAGTTGCAGACGTTTGTTCTAGCTGTTGCCTATCAATGAAATCATTAAATGTTTCTTTTGTACATTTATTTTTAATGTTTGCCTTGTCGTGGAAGTTCGCGTTTAACAAGGCAATTTGTTCGTAGAATTCCCGCTCCTGTTGAGCACGAGTCTTTCATTGGTTTTGTACGGTTGTGGTGTGTGAGAACGAACACTCGATGGCACGACTGATTTCTGAGTTGATGGCTGAGGCGTGATGGCCCTACGAGGCTTAGCCGAGGTAGAAAGATCCTTCTGCGATTGAAATTCCCTTGTTTCTTGCATATATCGCATCTGGAGGTTATAAATCAACATTAACTGTTTCGTGTCGAGATTATGTAGAGTCACGGCACGACGCCCCTTTCTGCGATGTGCTTTTAATTTCCCTTTTGATTTGCCGTCGCTTTGCGTTGTCCCACAGTTTTCAAGGTCTTCGTCATTACCCGTAGTGTCCAGCGAATCGCAAGAACGGCTTAACCTCTTCAAATTAGTCAAACTTTTTCTACCATGACGACCAATTTCACCATCGGGAGTTTTCGAAATTTGTTTACGAACATTTAAGTCTCTATCTTTAGCACCTGTGTTAATGTTTTTACCACTGTCTACACAAATATTTGGTGTTTTTGCTCTTGGCGTCACTGGATGTTTCAAAGACTCCGCCCCCGAGTTGCTCTGCAGAGTACTATTTCTTGAGTTGCCTAGCAACGCACTGTTACTATTTATAGAACCTCCATGGCTGCTGTTGCTAGGCAATTTACCACTTCTGGGATTAGTGTAAAGTGATGAACTGTTTTTGTTTACCGTGTTGCTAGGTAGGCAACCCCAGTTGCTAGGCAACGGAGGCAAGACACGGGCAGTGGAACTGGCGGTGACCTCTACTACTACCTCCGACTCGCTGTCTGACTGGTTTTGTGACGAAGCTGAACTCCCACTGACGGTAAACACGTCATCATACGAGTCGTTCTGAAAACAAAATCAAGCGAGACTAACACTTAGAATGCCGGGAACGGAAATTGTCGTCTGATTTTGATTTATATTTTGCCTTATTTCTCAAAAAGACATGGTTTGACAGCACATTATAATTATTTCCATTGAATGTTTTGACCTATATGACACCAACTTATCTGGGCCCGGTTGCTCAAAGCTTCTGTTAGCTTAACAGACTGTTAAATCCTTAGCATTGCTAAGGATTTAGCAGTCTGTTAAGCTAACTGAGGTTTTGAGCAACCGCGCCCAGACTAACATAATCTCGGAACAAACACAAACTTGATATAGGCTAAGAAACGATGAAAATATTCCATTAACATATTGATGAAAAATACTTACATGTATATTTAATTTTTGTTTTTAATATAGGAATGAATGGCCTTTTTGTGGAATTTATCGGGGTATAAACTTGGAAAAGTCGCGTGAATACTGGACGAAGCGATAACAAATTTCTTTTTTCTCGAAAATTGTAATTTTTTAAGGCCTCGTCCACTATTACCGCGACTTTTCCAAGTTAATATCCCCGATAAATTCCACAAAAAAGGCCATTCATTCCTTATAATTCCAGCATTTGAAATAAATTTATCCAGAAAATGTGTTTATTTTCCGTTTTCTTAAGAATTATTTTAACTGCGCCTCACGGTTATGGAAAGTAGTTCTGCGTGGGAGTTTACTGGAATATAAATTTTGGACAGAGACTTGCTACGGGCCAATCAAATGTTAGGGAATTGTGTAAATATTTTTTTGCTGGAATTATTATTTAATGTGTTTAATAGCCAAAAGTTTGTCGGTAGCAAAACCAAGGTGTATGATCACGTGGTACTAACAACAACAACAAGTACTGAAACTTCCAGAATCCATCTGATTCAAAGTACATATTCTTTTATATTGTCCTTATTACGTAACAGATTTTGATGAAGCGCATCAAACGCGTTTTGTTAAGCTGCATTTGGTGGTCTCTCTATTTCCGCCCAAACTTCTGTCGTTTTTGCGAAGAATCGATTTCCGTGTCTACTGACAAAAACGACATAAGTCTGTGCCGAACTCCCTGGACCACCAAATGCAGCTCTTGAAGCTGAGACATATTTCATCAAAATCTGTTGCATATTAAGGAAAATATCAAATAATACTTACCGGTACTTTGGAGTGGGCGACGTTGTTGTTGTTGTAACCACGTGATCATGCACCTTGCAAACGCTGAACAGAAGTACTTAGTACATGCACCTTTCGTTCTCCAGTCACAGCGACATTTATAGAGCGACTTACCTCAAACAGTCCCCGCTTACGTCTCTCAGCTCGCAGCACGAGTAGCGCAAGGATTGAGGCAAAGACACTGACGAGGAACACGATGGAGCTGACGACGACGAGGGTGTACAGGAGGCGGGGCAACGTCTCCTGAATGGATATGCAGCTACTGGTCGCCTCAAAGTTGTACTTTGTTTCCACTGGAATAATGAAAAACAATTTCAGATACGTCTCACGGGGTATGGGATCACGTGGTCTATTGTTTACACTGCAGTAATGAAAAACAATTACATGTATAGGTTATTTGATTTGTATGTGGATATATGCCACTCATTCTGCCTCGCAACGATATTGCACTCCTTCCACTTTTTGAAAGTAATTTTAATATTTCTTAGAACAAAAACACCCCCTTTTCATAAATGGACGAATCTGAAAATCATTTTGTGAGCATTGGATTGGTCGGAACATTAGCATATCACAGTCCATTCCAGTTCCTTAGGGTTGAAAGGGTTAAAACTAACCCACACAAAATCACATGCACTACGAATCACCACATTGAGACATTATTTGAGCAAAATAATCCATTGAGGTGTCTTGACCTACCAGGTACAGACAGGTAATTATCAATTGATTTCCTCAGCACAACATCTGGTCCGCTTGTATGGAGATCTTAAAGTGACTGTGTCTCAGACAGGTAATTATTAACTGATTTCCTCAACACAACATTTGGTCCTCTTGTATGGAGATCTTAAAGTGACTGTGTCTCAGACAGGTAATTATTAACTGATTTCCTCAACACAACAACATCTGGTCCTCTTGTATGGTGATCTTAACCCTTACAGTGCTGAATTAAAATTTGTCGTCTGCTGTTTATTTTTATTTGCCATTTTTCTTATCAAAAACATGCATTGTCAGCACTTTAGAATCATTTCCATTGGAAATGATTCTAAAATGCTGCCAAACCATGTTTTTATTTATAGAAAATACAAAATAAGAAACAAAAGCAGACGACAATTTTCGGTTCCCGCCTTCTAAGGGTTATAGTGACTGTGTCTCAGATAAGTGCAGAAAATGAATTAGTGTAAAGCAATTCACTAGTAGAATTCTACCATATAATGATGACATTTGTGATTTGTGTTTTATAAAACAAACAAGAGTGCCGTAAGTGACAAAATACGCCCGTTGACAATGGGCCAGACAGCGAAGATGCAGAAATGTGAAGCTGTCACCAGGTGAAGGCAAGAATTATCATTGAGAATTTGAAAATCAATAGCATTATTTCGCCCTCTTGTTGTGATAAACCGGTATACTATATATATATAATTTAGGTAGAGATGTGTAAAGTAGAAATTATATAGAATTGAATACAAAAATGTAGAAAAAATGGCTAAGTTAAAAAGGTGATATTTTTGTTAAAAAATATGTTTTCAACATAAAAACACCAATGTGCACATTTTCAATATGTGTAGAAGACGTGTGTATAGTTTCAGATCGATTGACTGTAACGGTTTCAGAGGAGTTGTGTACACAAACTATGCAGTTTTTCTGTCCGCCACCCGCGCACCCCGCGGTAAAACTTAATGCGTAACGTGTTTGTAAAACGGTCTTATAAAAACATTATATCGAATATCGGAGATAATTATAGTGCCTTTAATTGAGAAAAATATTAGATCTACACTGTTCACCATTCCAGTCAACCAGCCATCCATGTACAGCAAACCTTTAATTGATTTCATCAATACAACATCTGCCCATAGTGAGATATTAATTAGGAACTGTCTGCAAAAATCAGACTTATTAAAATTCTGACCAGTGTTGACCCAGATCAGCCTGTACATGCGTGCAGTCTGATCTGGATCTACACCGTTCACCATCCTAACCAACCAGCCATTTATGGACCGCTAACCGTCAATTGATTTTCTCAACTCAACATCTGTCCCCTCCCTTGCATTGAGATCTTAATTAGAAACTGCCTGAAAAAATCAGACTTATTGACAGTGTTGACTCTGTGCAATCTAATCTGGGTCTACACTGTTCATTATTTCTTCACCTCAACACAAATCTCCTTGCATTGATTGTGATCTTAATTAGAAACTAATCTGGAAATAATATAGGAATGAATGGCCTTTTTGTTGAATTATATCGGGGTATAAACTTGGAAAAGTCGCGTGAATACTGGACGAAGCGATAAAAAATAACAATTTTCGAAAAAAAAAAAAAAAAAAAAAAAAAAAAAAAAATTATATTTTTTAAAAAAAAATTCTCGAAAATTGTAATTTTTTAAGGCCTCGTCCAGTATTCCCGCGACTTTCCCAAGTTTATATCCCCGATAAATTCCACAAAAAGGCCATTCATTCCTTATAATTCCAGCATTTGAAATAAATTCATCAAGAAAATGTGTTTATTTTCCGTTTTCTTAAGAATTATTTTAACTGCGCCTCACGGTTACGGAAAGTAGTTTGGCGTGGGAGTTTACTGGGATATAAATTTTGGACAGAGACTTGCTACGGACCAATCAAATGTTAGGGAATTGTGTAAATATTTTTGTGCTGGAATTATTATTGATATTGTCACCAGTGTAGACCCAAAGCGTTGCAGTCTGGTCACGCTCTACGATATTCACCATTCAGTTAGCCAAATATTTGTCTCATGGAAGTAATCTTTGCGCAATAATACACTATGTTCAACAATTCTGCAAAACCAGGAACCCATTTTATTTTTCCGACGTTTCGGCATAAGGCCTTTATCAAGGAATTAGTTCAGGAACTAATTCCTTGATAAATGCATTGTGCAAACTTATTCCTTGATAAAGGCATTGTGCAAACTTATTCCTTGATAAAGGCATTGTGCAAACTTATTCCTTGATAAAGGCCTTGTGCCGAAACGTCGGAAAAGTGGATTCCTGGTTTTTGCAGAATTGTATCTCATTGAAGTCTACAGATACAATACAATTTTTATTTAAAAAATCTGATGTTCTATTTCTTTCTCAATAAAAGTATATGTTGTTGCCACTTATATGAACCGTCTCGTCGAGATGGTGCATTTGAGTGGTAGCAATAATATACTTTCAAACAAATGGAGAAAATGGTGGGGAAAAACAAATCTCCCAATTTTCATACTACATTGTATCCGGCCCATAATGGGTCATTATTCATCCTTAATCAGGGTGTAATAATTAGGTAATTGGTTTTGTTTTGTTTGTTTGTTGGGGTTTAACGGCCTATCAACAGCTAAGGTCATTTAAGGCCGGGTCAATGGGTTTAGTACTAAATCCCATATATTACCTGTACAAGTACATGTACATGTACAAATGAAATACCAAGATGTGTTTTCATGGAAAATAAGAAACATATGCTATATTAATTTTGTGGTCTGTTTATTGTTTTCTGTAGCATGATAACGATACCACAAATTTTTTATTACTTTTTGATACTCACCACTTCTGATTTCAATTGGGTTTTTGGCAATATTAATTGGGTATTTACACAAATATGCAGCTTATCTGGAGCTCTGATCAGGGTCAACACTGGTGAAATAATTAGGTAATTAGCCCTGGTTTGTTATGGTGCAGCCTAATTTACAAGAACTTGATTAATTAGCCAACATCTCAGGAAAGGTAATCAGGCCAAGGTGACTGAGGTCAGATAACATCTGGGGATTTTCTCTCTCCATAAATATTTACTTCACACACCATCCAGGTGTATGATCACATGGTACTAACAACAACAACAAGTACCGAAGGCGGGAACCGAAAACTGTCATCTGCTGTTGTTTCTTATTTTGTATTTTCTCAAAATAAAAACATGGTTTGGCAGCATTTTAGAATCATTTCCATTGGAAATGATTCTAAAGTGCTGTCAAAACATGTTTTTGATAAGAAAAATGGAAAATAAAAAACAGCAGACGACCAATTTTAATTCAGCACTGCAAGGGTTAATGTGCCATAAGTATACTCAACATATTGGATTAGATGTAACTCCTGAAACTGGTTATTAGCAACTGAAATTATGTCTCACGGGACAGTTGCAAGGTGTATGATCACATGGTACTAACAACAACAACAAGTACTGAAACTTCCAGAATCCATCTGATTCAAAGTACGTATTCTTTTATATTGTCCTTATTACGTAACGGATTTTGATGAAATATGGCGCATCAAACGCGTCTTGTTAAGCTGCATTTGGTGGCTTTGTATTTTCGCCCAAACTTCTGTCGTTTTTACGAAGAATCAATTTCCGTGTCTACTGACACGGAAGGAAATCGATTCTTCGCAAAAATGACACAAGTCTGTGCCGAACTCCCTGGACCACCAAGTGCAGCTCATGAAGACGCGTTTGCTGCGCCATATTTCATCAAAATCCGTTGCATATTAAGGAAAATATATACAAGAAACGAGGCAAAGCCACGAAGGCCAGGTTTTTTCCAAGCATAGACACTTGGATAACATAATTATACCCACTTTTTGTAGACTAGATGGCCGTGGCCTGCATGTTGCGCCTTGGGGCGAGGCATGGACACTAAAAAAATAGATATTGTAGATGGAAAAACTTTAACCAAAAAACTTTAACCGGACACACGGACGAACGGACGGACGTATGCCAAAATGCCAACGATATCGCGCTTTCCGCAAGCAGGTGTGACAATGATGATAAACACCCATGTGAAGTATCAAGGTATTGGGTGAAGCAGTTGCAGAGATATAGTACACAAAAAAATTTTAACAAAAAAATTCAAAGAAATTTGAAAACTTGACATAGGGCACAGGATCGCGCATTCCGCAAAGCAGGTGCGACAATGATGATAAACACCCATGTGAAGTATCAAGGTATTGGGTGAAGCAGTTGCAGAGATATAGTACACGAAAAAACTTTAACAAAAAAATTCAAAGTAATTTGAACTTGACATAGGGCACAGGATCGCGCTTTCCGCAAGCAGGTGCGACAATGATGATAAACACCCATGTGAAGTATCAAGGTATTGGGTGAAGCAGTTGCAGAGTATAGTACGCGAAAAAACTTTAACAAAAAAATTCAAAGTAATTTGACCTTGACATTGGGCACAGGATCACGCTTTCCGCAAGCAGGTGCAACAATGATGATAAACACCCATGTGAAGTATCAAGGTATTGGGTGAAAGCAGTTGCAGAGATATAGTACACAAAAAAACTTTAACAAAAAAAAATTCAAAGTAATTTGACCTTGACATTGGGCACAGGATCGCGCTTTTTCCGCAAGCAGGTGCGACAATGATGATAAACACCCATGTGAAGTATCAAGGTATTGGGTGAAGCAGTTGCAGAGATATAGTACACGAAAAAACTTTAACAAAAAAATTCAAAGTAATTTGACATTGGGCACAGGGGCCGCACGGTTGGGGGTTAGAATGAAAATATGGATGATGATAAACACCCATGTGAAGTTTCAAGGTAATGGGCGAAGCAGTTGCAGAGATATAGTATAACGAAAAAGTTTTAACCAAAAAACTCTAACCAGACGTACGTTAAAAAGTTAACGTTGAAAATGGTTAAGTCAATTACGTAGAAATAATAGGTGAAGGTAAAAAAATGGTCACATGTTTGATAGTTGTATGTGGTAGGCACCCCTTGGTTATGAAGCTGTGAAAGTTTGGTGGTCCTAGGTGGTACAGTACCAAAGAAATGGACTTAAACACGAAAACTTAACATTGTAAACGCGAAAACTTAACATTGAAAATGGCTAAGTCGACTACGCGGAAACAATGGGTCAAGTTAAAAAAAAAGTAACATGTTGGATAGTGATATGTGGTGGGCACCCCTTGATTATGAAGTTGTGAAAGTTTGGTGGTCCTAGGTGGTACAGTAACAAAGAAATGGACTCAAACACGAAAACTTAACAATGATTGTGGACGCCGCCCGCCCGCCCGCCCGCCCGCCCGCCCGGCTTTCGCCAATCCAATAGCCTGGATTTTTTTTCAAAAAACCTGGCTAAAAATAATACTTACTTTGGAGTGGGCGACGTTGTTGTTGTTGTAACCACATGATCATTCACCTTGACCATGCACAACTTGGGCTTTTTTTGTACCAGAGCGGAACCCCTCTAAACCGGACATAGAGAAAGGTGACTGGTGCTTAATTTTGATAGGTTTCATTGCCATTTATCTCCGATGATAATGCCTGTTCATCATCCGATAAAAAATTATAATTTTCGGAAAAAAAAATCCCCCAAAAAAATAAATATTTGTTTTTTGATTTTTTTTCTCGAAAATTGTATTTTTTTATCGCCAATTATTTTATTTTTTTTGAAGTGGCTATTTTTGTATTTTCCCCAGCGGAATCCCTGACAAAGCACCCACGCGTGTCTTGAAGTAGTCATATGCCTGTTTTACAGTGATACCTCTCTAAACCAGACACTCCCAGGGTGTCCGGTTTAGAGAGGTTCCACTGTAGTTAAAATGGCATATCAGGATTTTTTGAAAAAATACTATAAACAAGAAATGCGTCTGTCGAACGCGGATGCCACCTGCAGCATATTTGAGAAACTGGTTAACCGAAAAGTGTGACGGACGGACAGACGGATGGACGAACTTACATTTCGGACCTTAGGGAGTACTTGCTATATAAAAGATCAAAGGAAATACCCCGTAAGACACAATAAGCTTACGGGGTACGGATTAAGTTCCATTGTGTTCTAACCCTAACCCATTGTCTTAGGCCTACCCCATAAGTACCCTAATGTGTGCCCGGACAGACAGACAGACAGACAGACAGACAGACAGACAGACAGACGGACGGACGGACGGTCCAAACACTATATGCCACCCGTTTCTTCGAAACCCGGTGGCATAAAAATAAAAAAGTGTTTTCATCATGGCGCTGTGTAAAGTGGTTTAACTGAAGATATCTTATGTACCTATACGGGTGGAAATAGAAACAACCCAGCGGTCCTACTATTGTCATGTACAGGTATCTTCAATTAAACCACTTTGCACAGGGCCATATGAAAAAACTTTTTTTTATTTAAAAAAATAATATAAATTTCAACACCACAGGCCTGTATAATGATATTGACAAAAGGTGACGAGCCGTCTCATCAGGATCTGCACTTTTTGCAAGCAATTTTCATATTTTAGACAATAAAAACACCCCCTTTTCAGAAATGTACTAGTCTGAAATCATTTTGTGACGATTAAATTGGTTGCAAAAATACCGTATCACAGTCTGTTCCAGTTACTGAGGGGTGAATGGGTTAAATGGAAACTGGATGTTCGTCATTGATATATACATGTACATTGTATTTGTTTTCTGGGCACAGGTACTGGTAACAGATTCCTTGAATAATTGACTGTTGAATAATTAATATACAGGATTGTATGCCCTGTGGATCAATACATTACTTAAGATAGACGTAAACATCACTAATCAACAGCATATCAAGGAAGAAACAACCATAGATGCCAATTTGTTTCCCCCCGCATTCAAATCGTTAGCAGATTACCGTACTTATTCTAATAGTAGCCCCCTCTCTCTCTAATAGCAGCCGCCTCTAATAGTAGCCCTCTCTAATATTAGCCCCACTCTCTCTCTAATAGCAGCCCTCTTTAATAGAAGCTCCCTCTCTGATAGTAGCCCCACTCTCTCTCTAATAGCAGCCCTCTCTAATAGTAGCCCCCTCTAATAGCAGCCTTCTCTAATAGTAGCCCCCAATTTGATAGTAGCCCCACTCTCTCTCTCTCTAATAGCAGCCCTCTCTAATAGTAGCGCCCTCTCTCTAATAATAGCCCCATCTCTGATAGTAGCCCCACTCTCTCTCTCTAATAGCAGCCCTCTCTAATAGTAGCCCCCTCTCTGATAGTAACCCTACTCTTCTCCTCGACTCTAATAGTAGCGCCCCACCCTCTCTCTAATAGTAGCTCTGATAGCCCCATCTCTAGCCCCACTCTCTCTCTAATAGTAGCCCCCTCTCTGATAGTAACCCTACTCTCTCTCTAATAGTAGCTCTCAGTAGCTCTCTAATAGTATGCCCCCTCTCTGATAGTAACCCTACTCTCTCTCGCTAATAGTAGCCCCCTCTCTGAATAGTAGCTCTACCACTCTCTCTCTAATAGTAGCCCCACCCCTCTCTAATAGTAGCCCCCTCTCTGTAGTAACCCTGTCTCTCTAATATAGCCCCCTCTCGATAGTAGCTCCACTCTCTCTCTAATGTAGTAGCTCTCTAATAGTAGCCCCCTCTCTATAGTAGCTAATATAGCCCTCTCTAATAGTAGCCTCTCTTGATAGTAGCACCTCTCTATAATACAGCCCTCTCTAATAGTAGCCCCCCTTTCTCTAATAGTAGCACCCCTTTCTCTAATAGTAGCCCCCTCTCTGATAGTAGCACCCTCTCTCTCTCTAATAGTCGCCCCCTCTCTAATAGTCGCCTCCTCTCTAATAGTAGCCCCCTCTCTGATAGTAGCACTCTCTCTCTAATAGTCGCTCCCTCTATAATAGTAACACCCTCTCTAATAGTAGCCCCCTGCCATATAGTTAATCAATATGCATAAGTTATTGTTCACATGTTGGATTAAGGAATTAAATGTGAGGGAGTGCTAGCAACCACAGCATTTAGTTCCTGAAAAATAAAATATGTGAACAATAACATACTTATAGTTCAGCCAAGTGTACAATGCAATGTCCCATCCGTGTATTGATTTTCCATTTCCAGTTGAACAGTTAATGATTAAATATGGTAATATGAAACTTATTTGGGTTAAACATTGCAATATGTGAAATAAGTGGAGCACAATTGGCTTAGAAAGTAGGGCGAACTATAAATGTTATTTTCACATACAAACATCATTAACATGTCATGTATTGTAAGGCGGGGCTAACCATTTCCATTCCAAAACAGGGCTCCAGATCAGGAATTAGTAATTGAGTATTGTACTCCATCATTTCTGAAGCAATTGGGTATTTCAAAATTTTAATTAGGCAAAATAAAATCACACTACTGTTTAAAGGCCCTGAATGGCTCAGTAATACAATTTTCCGAATTTTTCAAACACAAAAACATGTTTGGCAACTGATTTAGTACACAAAACTAACATATACAATCTAATAGATACATCTCAAGTCTTGAGAGATTTACATCTTAATCGCAATGTGAAAACAACAAAAACTTGTTTTGTGTACCACTCAGTGCAAAATGTCAATATTGACAAATTAATTTCCGTAATCCAACGGCTTCGGCTCGGAAGCGAGTCGATAAACTCCGGCTATCGGAATTCATCGGCCGCGAATCAGGGAGTTGAGCAGTTGACCCGAGCATCTATCGGAAAATCGATCGGACTTTGAACACGCACCTGCTGTTTGTTTATCAACAAATATTGATATTTTCATCGACTACAAACTCATTTTTGTACCAAAATGAATGCAAACAGTTTCAAAGTGTGTGTAAATAGAAACCTGTTGGATTTGTGTGTGGGAAAACCCAATAGGAGGCCAAATTCGGCAACTTGAGCCGTATTGGGGCTTTAAGCATCAACAAATACATTCATAGTATTTCCATCCCACTGGTCTGTCAGATGAGACTTTAAACGGTGGTTCTGTCTCTATATGACTTTTCGTTAAGAAATAAGTAAAATAGAAAAGAAAACATTTCAATGGTCTCTGTCTCATGGAAAATGTGCAATCCGAATGTATCGTATTTATTCAAAATAAATGCTCCCGGGGCTATGCAATTCATGAGCATCAAAGATACATTTTTACATCAAAAACTTGCGAAATGTGACATATTAACAGAGCTTGCTTCAGAAATGATGGAGTAACAATCAGAGCTCCAGATAAGCTGCGTATTTGCGTAAATACCCAAAGTAAAATTGCCAAAAACCCAATTGAAATCAGAAGTAGCGAGTATCAAAAAGCAATAACAATTTTGTGGTACCTTTATCATGCTGCAGAAAACAATAAACAGACCACAAATATATTTCCATGAAAACACATCCTGGAATTTTATTAGAATTGTCTCCATGGAAACAATTCTAATGAAATGCTAAGGCATGTTTTCATTTCGAAGCAAACTATTAAATAATTGATGTCTGTTGATGTGTAAACAGTAGTATAATTTTATTTTACCCGATTAAAATTTATACTCAATTAAAACAGAAATGATGGGAGAGAAAATACTCAATTACTCAATTACTATAGTCTGTTTCACGAAAGCTGCCCAAATTTTACGGCCATATAAACAATTCAAAAACCATATTTTTTTCGATAATATTAAATTAAAGGAAAATTTAAGAATGAGCCTTCTTTTTGGTCAAATATTGATTTTATTGCGAAAACAAAATTTCCCCATGTTAAATCCCCATAGACATCTTCACGGATGTCTATGGGGATTTAACATGGGGAAATTTTTTAGAATTTCAGAAATACTGGACCGATTTTTAAAATTTAACTTTTGTTTTCTTAGTTAGATCATTTCCAAGCTATCTAGCCAGGTTTCAGAGTCAATTTCCAAATTTTTTCGTTTTTTAGCTCCTCCCACACTCCTTTACCTCTTTTTTTCCCCCATGTTAAATTCCCATAGACAAATCAATTTTTCGTAATAAAATCAATATTTGACCAAATTTCACGAAATAAAAAGAAGGCTCATTCTTAATTTTTCCTTTAATTTAATATTATCAAAAGAAATCTTGTTTTTGAATTGTTTAAATAGCCGTAAAATTTGGGCAGCTTTCGTGAAACAGACTATAATTCCTTATCTGAAGCCCTGTATATGTGCTACATACCTGAATCCGAGTATTCAAGACTGAGCACATCGCGTATATAGTGCGATATACACTGACAGAGGTGCTGGGACGTGTAGTATCGACATCCAGTGAAGTCCCGGATCGGGCGTATGATGTGGGTCGATGTCAGCACCGCGGTGATGCCACATAGGAACCCAGTTGCCACGGAAATTACCACCGTGACAAACACCTGTAAAGAAAAATTGATTGATTGACATAATGATAAGAAACATATTGATTGTGGGTCGATGTTAGTACTGCGGTGATGCCACATAGGAATCCAGTTGCCATGGAGAGACAATGACAGCGATAAACACCAGCATTGATTGATAGATTTGTTAATTGGAAACTGGAAACTGATTGAAGACAAGTCTTGAAGAATCAAAGGACTGAACATCCTGAAATTCTTCACAGTATGTGTTTGTGGATGACAAATAGAGTGGAAAGTGTTTCGCGAAAAATAATCGCGGGAATTTCACAGCAACAATAACAACAACAAGATAATGGAAACCGAAGATTCATGCACCGAACCATGGAGTTATGAGTCGCGAATTATTGAGTATGGCGGTTAATCATCGCACCCTTAGACTACGGAAACATTTGCAATAACATAAATTTAGCACAAAAAAGCAAGCAAAACATTTATCACACTATAATTCCAGCACAAAAATATTTACACAATTCCCTAACATTTGATTGGTCCGTTGCAAGTCTCCGTCCAAAATTTATATCCCAGTAAACTCCATGCCGAACTAATTTCCGTAACCGTGAGGCGCAGTTAAAATAATTCTTAATAAAACGGAAAATAAACACATTTTCTTGATGAATTTATTTCAAATGCTGGAATTATAAGGAATGAATGGCCTTTTTGTGGACTTTATCGGGGATATAAACTTGGAAAAGTCGCGGGAATACTGGACGAGGCCTTCCGGCCTTCGTCCAGTATTCCCGCGACTTTTCCAAGTTTATACCCCGATAAATTCCACAAAAAGGCCATTCATTCCTATAGAAAAGGCGATCAAGCTGTTGGAAGTATTTTATGGCGTAAGACCCGTGTTTTTAAAAAGTTCAACCCACAAAATATGTGCTGCGATGGACATATGCTCATTTGCATAAAATCGGCCAGACCTCAAATTTGGATGTTGGTTGAAAAACTCTTTGTTAGAGATCAAATAAAAATGAATGGACATTGAGTAGTGTATATTTCTGATACAGGACTCCAGATAAGCTGCGTATTTGCTTAAATACCCAATTAAAATTGCCAAAAACCCAATTGAAATCAGAAGTAGTGAGTATCAAAAAGCAATGAAAAAATTGTGGTACCTTTATCATACTGTAGAAAACAATAAACAGACCACAACTATAGCATATTTTTCTTATTTTCCATGAAAACGCATCTTGATATTTCATTAGAATTGTCTCCAAGGAGACAATTCTAATGAAAACTTGGAGACTATTCAAATGAAAAGCCAAGCCATGTTTTCATTTAGAAGCAAACTATTCAATAATTGTGGTCTGTTGATGTACAAACAGTAGTGTGATTTGATTTTACCCATTTAATTTTGAAATACCCAATTGCTTCAGAAAGGATGGAGTAACAATACTCAATTACTAATTCCTTATCTGGAGCCCTGCTACATACATTTCTGATATTCCAAGACAAGAGCAGGAATTGCATGCCCTGATCAGATTGTACAGTAGCATATTTCACCAACATTGTAAAGTATACTTTTCTAGCAAAGTATACTTTGAGGGAGAAATTTTCAATTTCAGGATAAATTAATTAATTGTTATTATACTGATGTTTATTACATTATCACAGCCAATTTGGCTGTGATAATGTAATAAATTCAGTATAATAATTCTGCATACTTTTAATCATCAAATATATGCAGTTGTTAGTTCCATATGAAATAATGCATTTCAGGAAAAATAAATGATTACTCCCTCAAAGTATACTTTGCTAGAAAAGTATACTTTGCAATGTTGGTGAAATCGGCTACTGATACGCAGCCTGATCTGAGGGCCTTTGTCTTGGTGAGTCACATATGTGGCCGTGACTGGAGAACTTTGGCTTATGAGATTTGTGGCCAGTGTAGCTCCTGATCAAATAGCACACACCTTAAGCATGTCGGGCGTTTACTTGATGGAGAGGTGAACGGTGGAGATCCTGATCTGGTTCTACACTGGTCGCAACACCCATAAGCCCCATTTCTCCAGTCAGAGCCACATGTGTGTACAGGAACTATTCCCCACTTCAAGAAGGACAACTCTGTACTAGGGAATTGAGTAAAGATAACAGAGTTATCTTTCTTGAATCGTCCCTATCCTCCACTTCAAGAAAGAAAACTCTGTACTAGTGAACATACCCGTATTAAATATAGCAGAGTTATCTTTCTTGTCAGCTTCAATAGGTCAAAATTAGTTGCAGTGTGGGAAACCTGAACCGACCTGTGAATTTGTTGACCATGAATTTAAAAAAAATCCAAATTTGGTGTTTCTCTAGTTTTTGACTGTAATATGTACATTCATTAACCCGTACTACGCTGAATTAATTTTTGTCGTCTGCCGGAAATGTTTTATTTGCAATATTTCTCGACAAAAACCTGTTTTGACAGCGCATGAGAATCGTCTCCACTGGAGACGATTCTCATGTGCCGTCAAAACCGTTCTTTAAGGCGAAAATTAAAAACAGCAGACAACAATTTCCGTTTCCAGCGTAGGGAGGGTTAAATTGTAGTGTTGGCGCCTTGAAGTCAAGAAAATGCAATAATCGCATATAAAACTGTCTAGTAGAATTACACAACAATGTACAGATATGCATTCAAACTTGAATCTACACTGGGCAAAAACATATTACGCCTAGTTTCGTGCCCCCTGTCTTCCCACAGAGAAGAGCTGCGAATACCACTACCCCCACACCCCCACCCCACCCAGAACTTTAATTGGCCCAATCCAGGGACGGATCCAGGATTTCAGGTTAGGGGGGCGGGATTTCTTAATTGAAGTAGTTTACTATAGTTTCCAACTAGCACCATTTGTTCGTCAACCGAGCAGAGCTCGGGAGTTCGTCCGGCTGTATGCCATCCAAAATATTTTGATATCAATACCCCATTTTGCTGCGTTCTGGCGCATTTTAGAGCAAACACATCTTTACTCGCCGAATGTTAGGGGGGGGGGGGGGAGGGGGGCTCGCGCCGGGTCTTCCCCTACGTGGATCCGCCCTTGCAATCTTGCAGAGTTATCAGCAGAACCTGGGAAAAGTAGTCCTGATTACAGACTATTTATTAGTACTTCCATGTTGATTTAAATTTTGTTGATTTAAAGTTTCATTTTTATGAATTAAATTTTATGATCCGCTGTTTATTGGTTTAACAGCACACTAGAATGATTTCCATGTTTAATTGAGAAAGAGGACAAACTATAAAATAACAGCAGACGACAATTTACTTTTCCCCTCCCTTTAACCTGGCTTAACTAAAACTAGCATTATTTTCATTTTTCACCCTGTCTGGATAAATAGGGATTCTGGTGCCTGTTTCATTAAACTTCGTACTACTAAAATGTTCGTAAGTGCAGATTTAGAATAGTCTGTAAATTTCAATTGATGGCTTTACATTTATTGAGCATAGGCTGCATATATTTGTTTACAAGAAATCATTGTTAATGTAAAATTTACAGACTATCATAATTTTGCACTTACGAACATTTTAGTCGTAGGAAGTTTAGTGAAACGACCCCCTGGTCTTTGTGAAAAAGTTAACTGTAGTGGAACTACTTTTCTCAGACTACCTGCAGTCGACGCATTGATTCCACAGTCTGAGAAAAGTAGTCCCCTGTGGAGTGATTACAGACTAGATGTAACTATCCCAGATTAATACTCTATTAATTAGTCCTTACAATGCTGAATTAAATTATATCAGCTGCTGTTTATTTCTTATTTTCAATGTTTCTCATTAATACTTGTTTTGACGCTATAGAATCATTTCCAAAGGAAATGATTCTGAAGTGCTGTCAACGCATTTTATGTTGAGAAAGAGGATACAATATAAAGTAACAGCAGACAACAATTTAAATCCCACCCCTTTAATGGTTAACATGTCCAATCAATGAGTTATCAGTAGGGAGTCTGAGAAAAGTAAGTCCCCTGTGGGGTGATTTACAGACTACCAGTAGATGTAATTATCCCCAGTTTAATTCTCAATTACAGTGACAATGACTTTATAACACACAGTGGGCGACTGTGATTTGCATGCTGGGAAATTTGTGGGCTATAAATAGTTCAAAAATAGCAGATGACAATTCATTATTATTAGCCGATCTATTTATAGATCGGCTAATATGTTGGTTATCCATCGAATTCTGAAAAAGTTTGTAGCAACCCTTTTCTCCGCTATTCGGTAATCTACGAACGCGAATTTTTCTGTATCACTTCCAAATTGCACCAACCGATAAAGTTTGCATTTTTGGCAATTATCTCCATTTAAAACTTTACTTATAGCCAAATAACACAATTTTGAATACTTAATGAGCTGAACGCCTGAAGAGATTTAACCCGGAAGTTATTGTTGTTGAAGTCCATAGTTGGCTCTAATGGCCATATACGCCAACATACGCCGATTATTGGGCTAATTTAAAGCTTTTATTTATTAAACAGAACAAGTTTCAGCCACGTATAATCGCGTAAAATGTGTTTATTCGGCTAATTTATAATTGACCTCTGCTCAAAAATCTCCTTACTAGTAACCCCAGCATTTTCGGGTTTATCCCAGCATCTCGGGTTTATCATTGGATCGACGTACGCGTCATTTGACGCTAGTTAATATTCACAAAATTTTCACCAATCAAACGAAGAATTGCCCTTCATAGCCAACTTTGATTTGTTTACTTATCATGTAGGGATGGCAGGGATGCATCCAGCACGCGCGATTGCGGCAATCCCCCTTAATTATTGTCAATTCCGCAAATTATTGATTGTCTTGCGCCCGACATCGCGCAAAAAATCACGGATGGGGCACATTAGGCCAATCTGGGCATGTGCCTGAATACGCAGGAGCTTGCGTCTATTTTTAGATGACACTGTAACCGCTAGATATATATAGCCCTGGTAGCTCCGCCCACTCGCATGCTGCCACAGAATTCCGACAAACACACACACAGTGACTACAACTTTGTGTATTGCGGAGTGTAATTTGTAGATAAATAGAGCATACAGTACAGGTGTTACGCTGGAATATTTCGCAACATAATGGTGGACAAACAAAACATTGCTGCTATGGGCATGCTGCTATTGGATGGATTTGGGAACGGGTTTCCAAAACCTGCACAAAATCGAGAAACAAAAATGTCAAACGCTGGTTACAGAACTGTGGTCGAAAATAGTTTACCATTGACAATGTTACCAGAGACACCTACATATGTTCGATGCACTTTACCCTGATTTGATCGGCTAATAACATCATGCTCTGCATGACTTTTCATATTTTCTTTTATTTCTCCTTATAAATGTCATGAATAGGTCTTGGAATTTCATGACACAATTCTAATGAAATTTCAAGATATATTTACAGAGAGAAATAAAACATACTCCTAATTCGTTTGGCGGATATTTTTGCCGCTAGCATGGAAAGAGTTAACTAAAACAAGAATTCCACCACAGAAGTGGTGTCGCGCCTGCCAAGGCATTTGACCGTAACATGACAGAGCTCCAGATAAGGTGCGTATTTTACGCAATTATTTTAGCTGAATACGCATTGATTATCAAAAGTGGGAGTACAAAATACGCACAGCAATGTGAAAATATGCATTGATTTTCAAATTGAGTAGTGAAAATACTGTCATAAAGTTGAAAATTCACTTAGTTGAGCTGCAAAAAGCAGCAGCTCAAGTAAGTGAATGTTTAAATTTGTTATCTTTTTTTATCATTTCATCTCCCAATTATTTAGTAATAATAAAATAAATTTATACGTCAACATAGTGCGTATGTGCCGTGAAACACGGTGCCGTGAAACATTTTTGATATCCAGTCAATACTATTTTTGCATTTTACAGCCATTTGTAGGTGTTGACGGGATAAATAGAATAGTAGGTTAGTGCCGTGAATGGGAAAAAATATCTGGCGCGGCACGGAAACGGGATGTGCTCGGCAGAGCCTCGCCCATCCCATTTCCTGAGCCTTGCCAGATATTTTTTCCCATTCACGGCACTAACCTACTATTCTCTATAACCCATTTGTAAAGGTAAAATACGCAATGATTTTGAATTGAAATAAGGGGGTATAGTACGCTATAGACACAAAGCTTATCTGGAGTCTGCATGATCATGGACATGTGCTAAAGTATTAGTAAAAAGTTTCTTCAACCTTGACTATTTTCGTATTTTAAACATGCACTTTGTGGACACTTGATACATACATGTATGAGCATTAGGAACACACTCATGCTGCCATTCACATGACCGTGACGTTTCTTACCTTCACATTTTTACGGAAACGCATATCAATTTTTGTATGTCAAAAAGTTTCTTCAACCTTGACTATTTTCGTATTTTAAACATGCACTTTTGTGCATGTTTAAAATACGAAAATAGTCATGGTTGAAGAAACTTTTTGACATAAAAAAATGGCTATGTGTTTCCACAACCATGTGAAAGTCAAAATGGTTAAGGTCATGTTAATGGTGGTATGAATGTGTTCCAAATGCCTACATGTATCCAGTGTCCAAATATTGAAGCAATCCATCAAGTAATATTAAAGTTACATGTATACCAAGATGACGAAGATTGTACAAAATTTTTGACGCAAACAAATCAGAAGTGTTTCTGCAAAAATATGAAGGAGAAAAAGGTTAAGCTCATGTTAATGGTGGCATGAGTGTCTTCCAAATGCTCACATGTATTAAGTGTCCAAATATTAAAGCAATCTGTCAAGTAATATTAAAGTTATACTGTGATGAAGAAGCTTGTACAAATTTTTTGATGCAAAAAAATGACTAAGTGTTTCCGTAAAAATGTGAAGGTAAGAGAAACGTCACGGTCATGTGAATGGCAGCATGAGTGTGTTCCTAATGCTCATACATGTATGTATCAAGTGTCCAAATATTGAAGCAATCCGTCCAGTAATATTAAAGTTATACCATGATGACGAAGCTTGTACAAACTTTTTGATGCAAAAAAAAATGGCAACGTGTTTCAACAGAAATATGAAGGTCAAACAGGTCATGGTCATGTTAATGACGGCATGAGTGTGTTCCCAATGCTCATATTATCAAGTGTCCAAATATTGAAGCAATCCGTCCAGTAATATTAAAGTTATACCATGATGACGAAGCTTGTGCAAACTTTTTGACATTTTGGACGATGACGACGCGGATGACGACTACGATGCCGCCGCCGACGACGGAAAAAGTGGTGAAGTAAAAACATGGTTTGGCAGCATTTTAGAATCATTTCCATTGGAAATGATTCTAAAATGCTGCCAAACCAAGTTTTTGATGAGAAAAATGGAAAAATATAGCAGGCGTGACAAGAAAACCATATATAGATGGGGCTTATGGTCGCTGAGAGCAATGTAATTATAGTGGATTAATAAACTACTATATTACAGTGACAATGATTTTGTAAAGCATAGTGGGGCACCTGCACAGGCTGATCAGAGTCTAGACTGTTCATTATTAACCCTTAGAATGCGGAACCGAAAATAGTCGTCTGCTGATAACTCATATTGTGTCTGTTCTCTCAAGTAAAAACATGGTCTGGCAGCATTTTAGAATCATTTCCATTGGAAATGAAAAAATGGAAATGATTCTAAAGTGCTGCGAAACCAAGTTTTTGATGAGAAAAATGGAAAAATATTCAGCCGACGACACAAATTAATTCAGCATTGTAAGGGTTAAGTTCTGATCCTCTTTCAAGAAAGCTTCTGCAGCACACTGATCAAGCTTCTGCAGCACACTGATCAAGCTTCTGCAGCACACTGATCAAGCTTCTGCAGCACACTGATCAAGCTTTCTGCAGCACACTGATCGAGCTTCTGCAGCACACTGATCAAGCTTCTGCAGCACACTGATCAAGCTTCTGCAGCACACTGATCAAGCTTCTGCAGCACACTGATCGAGCTTCTGCAGCACACTGATCGAGCTTCTGCAGCACACTGATCGAGCTTCTGCAGCACACTGATCGAGCTTCTGCAGCACACTGATCGAGCTTCTGCAGCACACTGATCAAGCTTCTGCAGCACACTGAATCGAGCTTACTGCAGCACACTGATCGAGCTTCTGCAGCACACTGATCGAGCTTCTGCAGCACACTGATCGAGACTTCTTGCAGCACACTGATCCGAGCTTCTGCAGCACACTGATCGAGCTTCTGCAGCACACTGATCGAGTTCTGCAGCACACTGATCAAGCTTCTGCAGCACACTGATCGAGCTTCTGCAGCACACTGATCGAGCTTCTGCAGCACACTGATCGAGCTTCTGCAGCACACTGATCGAGCTTCTGCAGCACACTGATCAAGAGTGGGTGGCCAGTGGGAACATGTGACAGTTGATTCTGGTTATACCCCTTATAAGTGTATTACGATTATTATTACTCGTAATCCTATGACTTTTGGTGGAAGGGGAGAAGTGGCTTTGGCGTAGCACATTGTATGGACCTGGCATTGAGGGAGAAATTTTCAATTTTAGGATAAATTTATTAATTGTTATTACCGTAATTACCCTAAATATTCGGACACCAATATGTGAGCAAACAGTGTAGACCCAGACCAGCCTGCTCCTGACGGAGCAGTCTGATCAGGGTCTGCACTATTTGCCATTTTCACAGAATGCTTCGGAGGCCTCATTGGACAACATATGTTAATCAACTTGATAAATGTTTATGACACTTATAACAATTGGTTTTGGTGTCCGAATATTTAGGGTAATTACGGTATACTGAATTTATTACATTATCACAGCCAATTTTGGCTGTGATAATGTAATAAATTCAGTATAATAATTCTGCATACTTTTAATCATCAAATATATGCTGTCGTTAGTTCTATATGAAATAATGCATTTCAGGAAAAATAAATGATTACTCCCTCAAAATATACTTTGCTAGTAAAGTATACTTTGCAATGTTGGTGAAATCGGCTACAGGTCAGGTTATTCTAATTGCAGGGCTGAATATATTTTTTTTCGATGTTAATATTCCGTTCTGATTTTGGGATTTTCTCCCCAATGCAGCAGATTGAATATGGGATCGAACCCGTTGGCACGGCCTTAAATGACCTTAGCTGTTGATAGGCCATTAAACACCAATAAACAAACGTACAAACTTATCAGGAGCTACACACTGATCTAAACCCCCCAACAAACATCGCCATGGCGATACAACAAGAGGGAAGAAGAATTAATTATTTGTTAAAGTTTCCCAAATTCTACAGTTACACATTTCGTCATGATGTTCATAAATATTTTACAATTTAAATTGGGTGAAATTTAAATCCACAAAGGGTAACTGTAGAATTTGGGAAACTCTAACAAATAATTAATTCTTCTTCCCTCTTGTTGTATCGCCATGGCGATGAGTGTCGCACATAATTGCATTTTTGACAATGAGGGACAGTTGCCATGGCGATTTAATGATGTTTGTGACCCAGTGCCTTTGTGTCTCAATCTCACTGTGAAAACTTCTCCAAAATGGAAAATCTATTATACGCAGTGGAGTGTCTCTAAACTGAACTGGTATTAAGAAGTTACCTTTAAGGCGACTGTCTCGTTTTTTAATTTCTCCGTCAGATCCCTGGCATGTTTGATGTCATCGTCCAGAGGCTCCATTATAAGTCAGACAAGTATTTAATTTATAGCTTGTCGGTTAACAGTTT
Organism: Conchocele bisecta; assembly: GCA_029237695.1. Lineage (NCBI taxonomy): Eukaryota > Metazoa > Mollusca > Bivalvia > Lucinida > Thyasiridae > Conchocele > Conchocele bisecta. Next base: position 67,581,198 of record CM055275.1, read on the forward strand.
CAATTCAATCAGCTTTAAACTTGAATGAATACTTACATGTACAAAGACTATATCTCAACGAGTGTTTTACACAGTGGAACTTCTCTAAATTGGGAGGTCCCCAGGGTGTCTGATTTATGGAGGTTCCACTGTAAGTTAGGCTCATATTGAATTAATAGTTTGTCAGAAAACAGTTTCAATTTAATAAACTGTACACTTGAGTCAATACTTACAAAGCCTTTTTTTGTAATTTATCGGGGTATAAACTTGGAAAAGTCGCGGGAATACTGGACGAAGGCCGGAAGGCCTCGTCCAGTATTCCCGCGACTTTTCCAAGTTTATATCCCCGATAAATTCCAAAAAAAGGCCATTCATTCCTTATAATTTCAGCATTTGAAATAAATTCATCAAGAAGTGTTTATTTTCCGTTTTCTTAAGAATTATTTTAACTGTGTCTCACGGTTACAGGGAAGTAGTTCGGCATGGGAGTTTACTGGGATATAAATTTTGGACAGAGACTTGCTACGGACCAATCAAATGTTAGGGAATTGTGTAAATATTTTTGTGCTGGAATTATTCAGCTGTAAACGTGAGCCAATACACATGTACATGTACTTGCAAACACTGTATACAGTCAAACCTGTGAATAAAGGCCAGACATGGGAAGAGAAAATCTGGCCTTTGTTCACAGGTGGTCTTTATTCACAGGGTAATTTATGTAGTAATTGAGTAATTGGGAAAGCAAAAGCCTGGCTGCTATAGACAGGAATTGCTATTCCAAGGTGGTCTTTGGGGCACAGGTTCGACTGTACATGTATCTTAATTAGGATTTTATACAGTGGAATCTCCCTAAATCGGACACCGTGGGAGGTCCCCAGGGTGTCCAGTTTAGAGAGCCTCCATTGTAAGTCAGGCAAATATTGAATTTATAGATTCATTTCAATCAGCTGTAAAATTGGGCCAGCAGTCAGAGAGACACCGTCATACTTCAAACATACAGTGAAATCGCGATGGCTCAAAATGTGATGGTTCGTAATGACGGACTCGCTCAAAATATCATCTCGGTCCCGATAAATTTCCCTATATGTTTAATGTAATTTACATGCGATGGCTCAAAATGCAACTCCTCGAAAAATGCGATCCCTCGAAACATTTTTCATGTCCCGCGGACTCATTTCTTGCTATTTTGCTATACGATGACTCGAAAGTCATGTCGATGTTTGTGTTTGGATAATTTTCACACCTCCACATCTGACTTATTGCGATCAAAGGCCAAGTCGCGCTCTACCTGTCTATGAAATGTGGTTTCTTTTCAAGTCCAGTTAATTGCCTAAAGTGGTGCAATTTGATCGTTAACGTTGTTGATTGCGATCAACGATATATGGCGATTTATTAAATATTCTGGGCTTCGGCCACTAGGCGCATTGAATAGAGTCTGTCGTAAGTCATTGGTCGTTTTTCGTGGTAACTCACGGGTTATACTCGAGTATCACAGGAAAACCAGTCGTTGCTCGGGTTCAAGTCGAGTTGGTACCCTAGTAACCCACATTCTAGTTGTCCTCATGTTATTTGTGTGGCTATCCAGGTGTTACAACGAAAAATGCCCATTAATAATACCGCACTTCCTAGTTAGGCAGAGATGACTGGTCGTGATAAAAATGATTAATTATTAAAGCATTAATTATGTGCATTGTGCGCCACTATTCATAGTAAATACTGGAGCTTTTCTCCTTTGATAATAATTGAAACAAAGACAGTTTTGTAAATACATTTAAATACAGTTTATTTAATTTCACATGATAACTTTAATCTGCGAATAAATACTATTATCATCTAAACATGGATACACTCCATTATGCTTCGTTATTTCCTAAATCCGACGAGTACAGTAGTCGACAAATATACCAAAATTGCAATATAAGAATGAATGGCCTTTTTGTGGAATTTATCGGGGTATAAACTTGGAAAAGTCGCGGGAATACTGGACGAAGGCCGGAAGGCCTCGCCCAGTATTCCCGCGACTTTTCCAAGTTTATATCCCTGATAAATTCCACAAAAAGGCCATTCATTCCTTATAATTCCAGCATTTTAATTAAATTCATCAAGAAAATGTGTTTATTTTCCGTTTTCTTAAGAATTATTTTAACTGCGCCTGACGGTTACGGAAAGTAGTTCGGCGTGGGAGTTTACTGGGATATAAATAATTTTGGACAGAGACTTGCTATGGACCAATCAAATGTTAGGGAATTGTGTAAATATTTTTGTGCTGGAATTATGATGCGATAGCTCGAAAGATGCGATCACTCGAACAAAATATGCAGGACCGTGGCATTTCGAGACATCGCGATTTAACTGTACTTCTAACAAATGAGGTATTTAGTCAATGCTCGGCTAGATATGTGATAAAAGCCTGATCATGTGATCACGTCGACTTACCAGAAGTTTCCACCTTCTCCAGAACAGAACGGCAATAGAACATCCCGACAGTGCAACCTGTAATCACAAAGGTGGCAACAATTAATATTACATGTTTCTCATTTGTATGCTATATATGACTTGACTGGAGAAATGGGGCTTATAGCATTTGCGACCAGTGTAGCTGCTGATCAAATATAAAACTCCTGTAATGGTAATGATATATATTACTTGCGTACGGGTGTTTCATTGATGGAATAGCAAGCAGAGCATATCCTGATCAGATTATACAGCTGCACAGGCTGATCTGGATCTACACTGGTCGCAAATTCCATAAACCCCATTTCTCCAGTCACAGCCACATATGTACATGTATATTGTAAAAGTTGTGATAGGAAAGGAAAATCAGTCAAGCCTGTGGTACAGGTGATTTTTGCCAAAAGGATTGAAAAGGGCCTGGGGCCCCGTTTCACTAAACTTCGTACAACTAAAATGTTCGTATGTGCAAATTTAGGATCGTGTGTAAATCTCAATTAATGGATTTACATTTATTGAGCATATGCTGCATATGCAGCCTATGCTCAATAAATGTAAATCCAATAATTGCTTACAAGAAAACATTTATAACGTGAAATTTACAGACTATCATATTTTGCACTTACAAACATTTTAGTCGTACAAACTTTAGTTAAACGGGCCCCAGGACCGGTAATGGCTGATTTTATCCTTGTAACCAGAAAGTGGAGACTGGCAGTAACCTGGGAGTGAACGTAATTAGATACACCTGTACACCTGTTGACAACACAGGTACATCAGAGCCAGCCAGAACAGGTGTTTGTTTTTGTTTTGTTTGTTGGGGTTTAACGGCCTATCAACAGCTAAGGTCATTTAAGGCCGGGTCAACGGGTTTAGTAGTAAATCCCATATATTACCTGTACAAGTACATGTAGATGTTCAAGTACAGTGCGACCCCGTTCGTACACGCTTCACTATAACACGATTTCGGTTAGTACACGATTGTGCTTTGGCTCCCGAATTTCTCGTGTTAAATTTGTAACACGACTATTGTCAGAAATCGTGTTAAATTTGCGATTCTTTCCCAAATTAGACCCAAAATGGACGAATTTGGACATGTACAAATGGGGGGAAAATCCCCAAATCAGAACTGAATATTTACAATAACAAGAAATGCGTCAGTCGAACGCGGATGCCACCTGCAGCATATTTGAGAAACTGTGACAAAGTGGTTAACCGAAAAGTGTGACGGACGGACAGACAGACGGATGGTCCAAACACTATATGTCACCCGTTTGTTCGAAACACGGTGGCATAAAAAGATATATAGTCAGCCCTGAAATCAGAATAATCCTGATCTGATGCCAGATCCTCGCCACACCAGAATCACTTGGCCCCTCCCAAAAGCAGTAGGATCAGTATTAATCTTACTATTTTTATAATGGGCAATAACCCAATTCAACTCCCAGGTAACAAAAGAGCCAAATATATAAACGTACCTGAGGGCCAAACCAGGCAAATCGTGATTCCTGTAAGGAGGAACCCCTACCGTTAATTTACACCTTCACGTTCACCCGACCAACCACCCACCAGTACAGGTGAGATTAGAAGCTTTCATATTAACCCTTACACTGCTATTTATTTGTCGCCTGTTGCTTATTTTCTATTTTCCATTTTTATCATCAAAAACGTGCTTTGATCGGATACTTTAGAAAAATTTACAACATGCTTTGACAGCACTTCAGAATCATTTACATTGGAAGTGCTATCAAACCATGTTTTTATTGAGAAATTAGGCAAGATATAAAAGCAACAGGAGACAACAATTGTTGTGTTTAGCGGTCTAAGGGTTAACTCTTTCAACACCACAGGCCTGTATAGTGGTATTGGCAAACAGTGTAGATCCAGATGAGCCGGCTCGTGACGAGCCGTCTCATCAGGATCTGCACTTTTTGCAAGTCATTTTCATATTTTTGAGAACAAAAACACCCCCCTTTCATAAATGGACCATCTGAAAATTATTTTGTGACAATTGAAAGGGTTAATTGTTTGTTTGTTTGCTGGGGTTTAACGGCCTATCAACAGCCAAGGTCATTTAAGGCCGGGTCAATGGGTTTAGTACTAAATCCCATATATTACCTGTTTTGTTTGTTTGTTTATTGGTGTTTAACGGCCTATCAACAGCTAAGGTCATGTAAGGCCGGGCAAACAGGTTCGATCCCGTTTTAACCTGCTGCATTGGGGGGAAAATCCCAAAATCTGAACGGAATATTTACATCGAGATACAACACATTCAGCCCTGAAATTAGAATAACCTGACCTGGTGCCAGGTCCATACCGCACCAAAGTCACTTGGCCCTTTCCCGTATTTAAAAGTAATACCGGTAGGATTATTCTTATAAGGGGTATAACTGGATTCAACTGTCGCATACAAAATGCCAAAGACATATGTGACGTATATGAGGGCCAAACCAGTAGCCTATTTCATCAACATTGCAAAGTATACTTTAGTAGCAAAGTATACTTTGAGGGAGAAATTTTCAATTTTTTTAAAAATTTATTAATTTTTATTATACTGAATTTATTACATTATCACAGCCATTAAATGGCTGTGATAATGTAATAAATTCAGTATAATAATTCTGCATAGTTTTAATCATCAAATATACACAATCGTTAGTTCTGCATGAAATAATGCATTTCGGAAAAATCAATGATTGCTCCCTCAAAGTATACTTTGCTAGTAAAGTATACTTTGCAATGTTGATGAAATAGGCTACTGGTCTCCAGTCGGGATTCCGGTAAGGATGAACCCCGATCGTTAAATTTCCCATCGCATGCTCCCACCTGCCACTCACATATATTACCTGTACAAGTTGGATTGGTTGCAAAATTAACATATCAAAATCGATTCCAGTTACTTAGGGGTGAAAGGGTTAAACCAAGATATTTCACGTTATACAATATAAATTGAAGGAGTTAGTTATAGCCTGCTTATTCCACTGACCCCTTCCTGTAGCCGATTTCATCAACATTGCAAAGTATACTTTACTAGCAAAGTATACTTTGAGGGAGTAATCATTTATTTTTCCTGAAATGCATTATTTCATATAAAACTAACAAATGCATATATTTCATGATTAAAAGTATGCAGAATTATTATACTGAATTTATTACATAATCACAGCCAAATTGGCTGTGATAATGTAATAAATTCAGTATAATAAAAATTAATCAATTTATCATAAAATTGAAAATTTCTCCCTCAAAGTACACTTTGCTACTAAAGTATACTTTGCAATGTTGATGAAATAGGCTACTGGTCCTGATTGATCAAGTGTTGATAGGTTGGTGAAATAGGCTACTGGTACAGTGGAGCCTCTCTAAACCAGACACCAGGAAAATCCCAATGCGAATGATTGCACGGTTTCATTATCATTTGTCTAAATCGGTAACGTATGTTCATGATTGCAAAACACATAAGCATGAACTGGAATGTGCATATGCTTGAAATGCAGTGACACCTCTCTAAACCGGACACCCTGGGAGGTCCCCAGGGTGTCTGGTTTAGAGAGGTTTCACTGCAATAACATCACTGCAAAACACACATGGCTACTTTCTAAATATAGAGAATAGTAGGTTAGTGCCGTGAATTGGAAAAAATATCTGGCAAAGCTCAGGACTTTCTTTATTTCTCATCAGAAGTACATGTATGAGTTAGTTAAAGCCTGTTTTTTCCACTGAACCCTTCATGGTACAGTGGAGCCTCTCTAAACCAGACACCTATCTGCTTTGTGATCAAGAACAGGCATTGCGAACTGTGACAAATGACAATAAAATACACAATCAAGCACACTGTGGTCTCAAGGGATTTAGACACGTTACACTGCAAACAAGGCATATGAGCTCTCCAAAAAGACGCGTTTGTTTGCTTTGTGCTCAAGAACAGACATTGTCAAGGGTGATACTATACTGTCGATGATATATGTCTGTTAACCCTTAGACCGCTATCTTAATTTTGTTGTTGTCTGATGTTTATTTTCCATTTTCCATTTTTATCGTCAAAAACATGCTTTGACAGCACTTTAGAATAATTTACAACATGCTTTGACAGCACTTCAGAATCATTTCCATTGGAACCCTTAGACCGCTATCTTAATTTTTTTGTTGTCTGATGTTTATTTTCCATTTTCCATTTTTATCATCAAAAACATGCTTTGACAGCACTTTAGAATAATTTACAACATGCTTTGACAGCACTTCAGAATCATTTCCATTGGAAATGATTCTGACGTGCTGTCAAACCATGTTTTTAGTGAGAAATAAGGCAAAATATAAAAGCAACAGCAGATGACAATTGTTGTTCGTAGCAGTCTAAGGGTTAATTTAATATACATGTAATATAATTCCAATATTTAAACATTTTCTACGGCCTTTTGCATTTGATTTAATGGTGTTTAACGACTCGCTAACAGCTATGCTCATTTTAGTGCGGGTGAATTGGGTCGTATCTCCTATACATGTATTTACTTGATAATGATATACATTGCTTGTTAGAATCGATACGGTGTTTCCTTGATGCAGGGATTCCGCTGGCAATCGCCACTTTCGCAATTGGCGATAAAAATAAACAATTGGCGAAAAAAAAATACAATTTTCAAAAAAAAATCTGCACTTCAAAAAAAAAAATATATTTTTTTTTTGAAGTGGCAATTTTTTTTCCCCAGCGGAATCCCTGCTTGATGGAATGGCAAACAGTGTAGATCCTGATCAGACTGTGCAGATGCACAGGCTGATCTGGATTTACACTGGTCGCAAAACCCATAAGCCCCATTTCTCCAGTCACAGCGAGAAAATATTTAAAGGTTTCAATCAGGCAACATGGAATGTGTGAATACAAACAAGAAAGCATGCCTGAATGCAGGGTTCACAAAGGTGTTTGTATCAGGTTTCCATATCAACTTTATTTCAGCACATAGACTCAACAAACAGCATTTATATTGCATGTAAATGTACTATGGTGGACAATGTGTATCACATACATCTGGGGCCTGTTTCACCAAACTTTGTACGACTAAGAAAGTTGTACGTGCAAAATTGAAATCCACAATAATATTGTTCTAACAGCCGATTTTGGAAAATCTTTCGTGGCTGTGCGTAACTTTTAACTCTTTGCATGCTGGGAAACTTGTGGGCTATAATAGTTCAAAACTAGCGGACAAGAATTCATCATATTTTCTTGTATTTCTCCCCGTAAATATCATGAATATGTCTTGGAATTTCATTAGAATTGAGTCCTGAGGACTCAATTCTAATGAAATTTCAAGACATATTCACAAAATCAGAACGGAATAATTACATCGAAATAAATATATATTCAGCCCTGAAATTAGAATAACCTGACACGGTGCCAGGTCCATACCACACCAAAGTTACTTGGCCCCTTGTAAAAGTAGCAGGTTTACAAATAATCGTATTACACACAGGGGCGGATCCAGCATTTGGGGAATGGGGGGGTTGTCTAGTTGCGAAGGTAACTCTTACAATCTACTCCAGTACCCTCCGTAGCTACATTATGTAGCTATAGCAAAAACAACATATCATGCTCCCAGTTTATTAACCACCATTTCAACACAACATACCTGCATAGTGGTATTGGCAAACAGTGTAGATCCAGATGAGCCTCATCCGGATCTGCACTTTTTACAATCAATTTTCATATTTCTGAGAACAAAAACACCCCCTTTTCATAAATGGACTACTGCATGGTAGTCTGAAAATGATTTTGTGACAATTGAAAGGGGTAAAGCAGGCCTAAATAGCAGGTACAGTAAAACCTGTAAATAAAGGCCAGCCATGGGAAGTAAAAAATCTGGCCTTTGTTCACAGGTGCAGGGATTCCGCTGGCGATCGCCACTTTCGCAATTGAAGATAAAAAATTACAATTTTTTTTTTTTTTTTGAAGTGGCAATTTTTTTATTTTCCCCAGCGGAATCCCTGAGGTGATCTTTATTCACAGGGTCATTTATATAGTACTTGTGCCATTGGGACAACACATTTGTGGCCTTTACACCCAGGTGATTGCTATTCAGAGGTGGTCTTTAGCACAGGTTCGACTGTATATGCGACAAGCCTTCCCCACCATATTTCTACACCATGGAGGTACATACATCCAGGTGTCGCATACCTGTAGTTGATACGCACGACTGAACACACGGCGGTATACAGGTCACGCGATAGTCACAAGACCGACACACTTAATGTTAATGCGTATACACCGTATAAAATGACTTACCTTACAAACCATAAATATTGAGTCACATGTAAACAAATATGGTCTCCCCATGACAAAGTAGTGTCCCAATGCAGGGATTCCGCTGGCGATCGCCACTTTCGCAATTGGCGATAAAAATAAACAATTGAAGATAAAAAATTACAATTTTCGGAAAAAAGATCCAAAATATTTATTTTTTTTCATTCGAAAATTATAAAAAAATTTCGCCAACTGTTTTATTTTTTTTGAAGTGGAGATTTTTTTATTTACCCCAACGGAATCCCTGCAATGTATAGGGTTAACCCTTAGACCGCTACTCACAACAATTGTCGTCTGCTGTTGCTTTTATATATCGATCGCCTTATTTCTCAATAAAAACATGGTTTGACAGCACTTCAGAATCATTTCCAATGGTTTGCTCAATGTTGAGAAATAAGGCGATATATAAAAGCAACAGCTACTGGTTTGCTCAATGTTACGTTGAAGATTTTTTTTATCATTTTTCTTATTTCTCGCCAGAAGTATATGTTGTTACCACTCAGCTGAACCGTCTCGTTGAGACGGTTCAAATGAGTGGTAACAACATATACTTTAACCCTTAGACTGCTGGACACAAACATTATTTGATGAAATAGGCTACTGGGGATGTGCTTGTCGCACATGTCGTGCCATCGATTTTTTCCGTCAGCGGCCCCATACATAATATACAACGGAATCAACAGACTGGCACACTCTAATCTTACGTAGCTGTTTTTATGGCAATTTGTGTATCCTGTAATTTATGCGATAAACAGACCATGAAATATTAGTTATTGCAGAAAATGGGCTTTTACGGTGTATTTAACTCTTTACATGCTGGGAAATTTGTGGGCTATAAATAGTTCAAAAATAGCAGATGACAATTCTTTATATTTTCTTTTATTTCTCCTTATAAATGTCATGAATATGTCTTGGAATTTCATTAGAATTGTGTCCAGAGGACACAATTCTAACGAAATTTCAAGACATATTTACAGAGAAATAAAACATATACTCCTAATTATTCGTTTGGCGGATATTTTTGCCGCTATATAGCATGCAAAGAGTTAAAGGTACATAACCACTCAGTAGGCACAAACAGTTCTTTATATCAGAGACATCATCTGAGACATTTTCTGGCAAAATAAAAAGTCATTCACCATTACCCCACGTATTGATTGACATTATTATACATTTTATATCAGACGTAAATTTTCACACTGATATCAGGGGCGATAACCGTCTTTCCTTAAAATGTTAACGGACATTACTAATTATTCTATGTATTTATTTTTTGATGTGCAATGATAATACTTTATAATCTGTTGAAAATATAATTTTTAGAGGTATCACATTTAATTAGTATAAATAATTAATACAAATATCATGCCTCACCAACAGTAAAATAAATATCTGGAAAGCGGTTACATGTAATTTTTAGAACTGGTGGAATAGTGACACAACTATAAACTTATTTAATTCCTATAAAGAACATTTTGTGCCTAATATTAAAGTGGAGATGTTACCTTTAAACGCAGTGTATTAAAATTCATAATACTCTAGTCCAATACAATACTTGCAACAAGAAGTCAGTACATGTATAACAGGGATTCCGCTGGGGAAAATAAAAGAATCGCCAATTAAAAAAAAATATTGTAAATCCGTTGAGAATGGCGATAAAAAATTACAATTTTCGAAAAAAAATTAAAAAAATTCCCGAAAATTGTAATTTTTTATCGCCATTCTCAACGGATTTACAAGATTCACAAAAGTGGTCCCTGGGACCTCAAATCCGGATTTCCGGATTAATCCGGAAATTTCCCATGCCTGATAATACTCTAGTCCAATACATGTATATGTAAATATGCAAATGAGCCAGCTACAGACAATACATGTATGTTACCGGTACTTAGGCGATCAGTACCGATTGAATGTACATTGATGATGCTGTGTTTATGCAGTAAATACTAGGTTGGTGCTAGGTTTTTGAAATTAGAAGGCAAAATGAACTGATAACTTGAAAACATATGATACATGTACTGGAGTCTGAATTTAAATGCCGTAAAACACAGGAAAGTGCATTTCGAAGAGCTCGAAAACACCACGGGAGTAGATTGCAAAAGTTACCTTCGCAACTAGAGAACCCCCCATTCCCCAAATGCTGGACCGCCCCTGTACATGTTTTATTTTTGCTCCAATATTTGTAAAAACATAGGACTTTTAGTAGTCACCACGTCCATTTCTGAAATACAATGTATTAGTAGCCAAATTGCTATTTTAGATTTTCCAGTTTGGAGAGGTTGCACTGCACATGTAACATGTGCGGCCATTTAGAAAAGGCACTCTAGTGCTACAAATATTGCAATATATCCCGTTTTTGTAAACAGCCGCATTACAAGGACACAAACATCACGTGTGAAAGCTTACCACTTCATCCAAGATCCCTGAGAAAAGTCAGCCCTTTTTCTGACCCCTAAATGCTTGATCGACAGTGGCAGTTTAATAATCCGTTTGAAATGCAATTACTGTGACGGAAAAACTGCAGATAATTTATATCCAGTGGGATAGAAATTAATCCCAAGTTTTGCAGAGCTCCAGATAATGTGCGTATTTGATTAAATACCCAATGAAAATTGCCAGAAACCCAATTGAAATCAGAAGTAGTGAGTATCAAAAAGCAATGAAAAATTTGTGGTATCTTTATCATGCTACAGAAAACAATAAACAGACCACAAATATAGCATATTTTCTTTTTCAATGAAAACACATCTTGGTATTTCATTAGAATTGTCTCCAAGGAGACAATTCTAATGAAATAAAAGATGCGTTTTCATTTAGAAGCAAACTATTCAATGAGTGCAGTCTGCTGATGTGTAAACAGTAGTGTGATTCTATTTTACACAATTAAAATTTTGAAACACCCAATTGCTTCAGAAATGATGGAGTGACAATACTCCATTACTAATTCCTTATCTGGAGCCCTGGTTTTGTAATACTTGGAATTTCTTCAGCAGGCTCCTGATGTTAGCGTAGAGTAGTTTCAATGGTGATCACGTGGTTACAACAACAACAATGTCGCCCACTCAAAAGTAAATATTATTTGATATTTTCCTTAATATGCAACGGATCTTGATGAAATATGGCGCAGGAAACGCGTCTTCATGAGATCCATTTGGTGGTCCAGGGAGTTTGGCAGACTTATGTCGTTTTTGCAAAGAATCAACACGGAAATCGATTATTCGCAAAAACAACAGAAGTTTGGGTGAAAATACAGAGACCGCTAAATGCAGCTTAACAAGACGCATTTGATGCGCCATATTTCATCAAAATCCGTTATGTAATAAGGACAATATATAATAGAATACGTACATTGGGATTCTGGAAGTTTCAGTACTTGTTGTTGTTGTTAGTACCACACCTTGATTTTGGTACTACATTTTAATCAACATAAATGTTAGATTCTATAATAGCAGGGGCATCGTTATAACTAAGCTAATCACCTCACTGGCATCTTTGATAATAAAATGATCATAGGTCCCCAGTGACCTTGACCTTCAGTGACCTTTAGATGTGTGGTGTACAGTGTGCCAAGGCACCATGGCGAGACACACATTATTAAAATCGGCGAAGAGATTAAGCAGTTATTGATATTTTTTCTCACGCATTTGCCTTACAAACAAGGTGAACACAAGTCGTCAGTGACCTTGACATTGGGTGTTCAAACGTCGGGTGTATATGAAACAAAGCATCATCCTATGACACACATTGTGGCCAAATATTATTACCGGTAACCCTTTACACAGCTATCTTAATTTTTTGTCGTCTGCTGTTTATTTTCCATTTCTATCATCAAAAACATGCTTTGACAGCACTTTAGAATAATTTGCAACATGATTTGACATCACTTTAGAATCATTTCCATTTGTATTGAGAAATAAGGCAAGATATAAAAGCAACAGCAGACGACAATTGTTCTGTGTAGCGGTCTATTAAGGGTTAATTTTTGTCATCTGCTGCACTTTAGAATACATGTAATTTACAACATGCTTTGACAGCACTGTAGAATCATTTCCATTGGAAATGATTCTGAAGTGCTGTCAAACCAGGTTTTTATTGAGAAATAAGGCAAGATATAAAAGCAAGAGCAGACGACAATTGTTGTTTAAGGGTTAAAATTGGTAGTTCCCTAGCGTGTAGTTCCTTACACCCCTAAATATCTGGAATGGATTCTGTTATGTTAATTTTGAAGCCAATCCAATCATCACACAATGCTTTTCAGACTATTCCATTTATCAAAAGGGGGTATTTTTTGTTCTCAACAATATGAAAATTACTTCCAAACAGTGCAGATCCTGATGAGACGGCTCGCTACGAGCCGGCTCATCTGTATCTGCACTGTTTGCATAAACCGATATAGCGGCCGTTCGGGTTCAAAGGGTTAATACACTGTGAAACCCTGTTTCTTGTATTAATAAACACTATTATTTACACCTGTCCATGATTAACATAAAAATAACGGTATTCAGGGCTCCAGATAAGGAATTAGTAATTGAGTATTGTCATTCCATCATTTCTTAAGCAATTGGGTATTTCAAAATTTGAATTGGGTAAAACAAAATCACACTACTGTTTACACATCAACAGACAGCAAGTATTGAATAGTTTGCTTCAAAATAAAAACATGTCTTGGCTTTTCATTATAATTGTCTCCTTGGAGACAAATTTAATGAAATACCAAGATGTGTTTTCTTAGAAAATAAGAAAAATATGCTATATTTGTGGTAAGTTTATTATTTTCTACAGCATGATAAAGGTACCATAAAATTTGTATTGCTTTTTGATCCATGTACTCGCTGCTTCTGATTTAAATTGGGTTTTTGGCAATTTTAATTGGGTATTTAAGCAAATACACAGCTTATCTGGAGCTCTGGTATTAGTTTCGCTAGCCAGAATAATCACACTTGTTGGTACATATGTAACAATGAATGTTTCAGTTAGATAAGGAATTGGGCATTCAGTTTTTACAAGTTTGGATAATTTGACCAATTATCATGATTATATTCCGAATACAGATTTTCAAACTAATACAGGTGTTTTAGTTCCTCCCCCCACCCAAGTATGAGACTGAATAACTCTCTGAGCACAGTTACAAAATTAACCCTTAGACCGCTATCTTAATTTTTTTCTCGTCTGCTGTTTATTTTCTATTTTCCATTTTTATCATCAAAAGCATGCTTTGACAGAACTTTTGAATAATTTACAACATGCTTTGACAGCACTTCAGAATAATTTACAACATGCTTTGACAGCACTTCAGAATCATTTCCATTGGAAATGATTCTGAAGTGCTGTCAAACCATGTTTTTATTGAGAAATAAGACAAGATATAAAAGCAACAGCAGACGACAATTGTTGTGTGTAGCAGTCTAATGGGTAATACTTGAAATCAGACAGTTTGACTGTCAGAGGCTGAGCTCAGCTCATCCTCTACACATCAAACTTCCCTATTTAGAGCACAGCTCAGCCTCGACCCATCCAACTTCCAGATTTCAAGATTTAAACTCGGCCTTGAACAACCAAACTTCATATATTGGTGTGACTGGGGAAATGGGGCTTATGTTATTTTAGATCCAGATCAGACTGTGCAGATGTTAGCCATTCACTCAAGGAAACACCCGTCATGCATCTAACAAGCAATATATATAATTTTCAGGCTAAATGAGTGTGCTATTCGATCAGGAGCTACACCGGTGGATAACTCCAGTCACAGCCACATACATACATTTATCCCGTCAACACAGTGCGTATGTGCCGTGAAACACGGTGCCGTGAAACATTTTTGATATTCAGTCAATACTATTTTTGCATTTTACAGCCATTTGTAGGTGTTGACGGGATAAATAGAATAGTACATGTAGGTTAGTGCCGTGAATGTGAAAAAAAATATCTGGCGCGGAACGGAAACGGGATGTGCTCGGCAGAGCCTCGCCCATCCCGTTTCCTGAGCCTTGCCAGATATTTTTTCCCATTCACGGCACTAACCTACTATTCTCTATCTACTTTCCTTATTTCTGAATTAAGACGAGACGGTTCAAATGAGTGGTCACAACATATACTTCTGATGAGAAATAAAGAAATTCCTGAGCCTTGCCAGATATTTTTTCCCATTCACGGCACTAACCTACTATTCTCTATATATATGCACGTGAATGGATACAAGGTACATGAAGATAGGTGGCGCTGTCGTAACCATAGGTGGAAGACTCGGACCTAGGACCCGATAAAAGGCTCATTTGTAAACCGTTACCCCACCCACTAATTTCCGAAATTTTCAAAAGGCTATACTGTATAGGGTACGGAAATGGGTGGGTGGGGTAACGTTTTTCAAATGAGCCGTTTGTTGGGTCTTAGGTCCGAGTATTCCACCTGTGATCGAAACTTGGTGGCAATTTTCCCCTGTGCACACCAACAGCGGGATAAAATATTTGGATATTTATACTCAAAAACAGGCTGTTTGATTGACCGAGCCTGAGCACAGCTCCAGCTCACACAAACTGTTCTTTATTAGACGAGTCAATATAGGGTTTTACCCCAAAAAAATTGCAACAAAGTGTTTTTTAACTGTTTTCAGTTCAATGGGTGGTGGATAACAACATATCAAAAGTTCACCAAAATTATCGCATGGGAAAGTCCCGAAACTAGGTCAAATCCAAGAACATTGAACAGTGTAATCACCGATTATTGTTGTCGACATCGTGGTAGATGTTGCGACACCTGTCTGGACAATAGCAACATCAGCATCTCCCTCTGCATGGATAACGCAACATCCTCTTTGTTGTAAGTGCTCGGAAATTAGGTTGACGACGGCTTGCTTATTTTTCTCGTTTGAAAGGAACTCCTCCATTTTACCAGTGAAGTGTGTAGTGTCTATCATGTTAACGGTTCTCTGATGCTGATTTTGACTACGTCGCTGGTGGGCATTGTCCTTGATAGATGGACCACCGTCAAGCCATCAAACACAGCCGTCGGGTTTTCGTAGTGGTGAACAGCAAACAATGCATATGAATCGGCAATCGAATTGTATGTGCTACCTTCACTCCATTTCAGACGGTGTAGCAGGGAATCTCCATCCAGAACATAATGCTCTGTGTCAGGGATTGTCTCTGTTATATCATCATTCGACTGGGAATTCATATAGCTTCTGATCGCGTCTGCTAGCTGCGGCTTGTCGGCTTTACGGAGTAGATCCTTCGTCTCGAACAAAGAAGGCGGATAGGGACAAAGTTCGTAGCTCATGACATCATCAATAGACAGATCGGTTGTATGTGAAACCACCAGGAATCTCTGAAACAGCAACGCAGGATCAATACTCTGCTCGTCGTCTATCTTAACAGCTGCAACTGACGCTAAAGTCTTGGCTTTAGTACTTCACCGAATAAGAAAATACTAAATGTCCTGGCATTTTCGAAACCACTTGACGTCCCACGGAATCAAGATCATGAACATTAATGTCCTCATTTGCTACCACACCAGTTATAATGTTTCTCAACGATGGATCTGGAGAAAATGGTGAGAAACCATCAAGCTTTGCTGCTATCTTCTCCACGTCAGCTCTATCTCTGTCCATCCTGGCAGCAGATACCTCTTTGTGCTGCTCACTTGTAGTGAAAGACATGTTGGTTAAATCCTGCATGTGAGTTATATTCCCCAGACACCGGTGAGGACAGCGTCCACAGTAAACGCTGATGCTCTGTCATCCCACTGCCATGTGTGAGACCTGCACTTTTAAGTGTTCTCATAAGTGTTTGTTCGATTACTAAGTCTGATCCAAGGCCTGCCCAGAACTGATTACTGCGTCTGATGACATGGAATCCACTTTCAAATTTCTGATACACATGTGCGTTTGTAGCTTCCAATTCATTCATGTTTTGTAGGTACAGATATGCAGACTTCAGGTAATTCGAGTGCCCCGCTGCTGCACATATCGGTAAGCATTCAGAGACAGCATGGAGGTGCATCTTCCATGATCCAGAACGGTCAGCTGTTAACAGTTCCCTGGCGACATCCAACACCCAGTGGTATTTCAGCCACAGTTTACTCGTTTTTGAACTGTTCGTTAATTCAGACCTTTCTGCGTTTAATGTCAGTTCCAACTTATTCAGGCAGTCATTGTTCATTGCTTCTTCTATGCTTGTCTCACCAGCCAGTAATGACGTGTGAAGCTCTTCCAGCTCATCCAACAGGGAGACAAACTCCGGGTCACGGTCTTCTGCTTTAGTTGCAATTTCGCGCATCAAACATTTATCAACTAACATGTGACCACGAAATGCACGCTGTACAGATTTGCCAGACATCATGTGGCCAACAGCATTTTCACCGTAGACAACTTCCATGACAGTCTTCAGACCACTTCCATCCATTAGTGTTCCAATAGCCCCCAACAAATTCATGAACGTGTGGAAACTACCCAGTAGCAGTACAATGTCCCTCAAACAGCTGTTCTCAGATACCTCATTGATGATTTCAGATGCCTTCCAAAACAGCGGCTGATCAAATTGATTGCATGAATTTTGTATTCGGATGCGAGTTTGCACAGATATAGAAGGGTGGAGTAGATGCACGTCTTGTCTCCTGGGTATGGATCGATCATAGGTAGGAAGACTATCGAAGATGGTCCTGGATGCTCACACCCTTGATGTAAAATGTGCATCATTCCCTGCCAATTCGGTGTAGGCTGCTGGAAACGGAATGACATCTCCCACAGAATGTCTACTGTGTTATAATATTCTGTGATTTCAACTTTGGACAGTTCAGTGATATTTAAGTCGGAGATACTTCGTCTTGGTACAATGCGACTAACATGCCTCCCGGGAGTTATGGCACTAATCATTCGCATGCCATGAAATGTTCATTTTCCATCGAGGGTGATTGTATTGTGATCAACATTGTCTGCAGCAAATAGTACTGTAATGTCTGACTGTTTTATTTCTTCACCGAGCGCATCAGGAGCCACACTACATGCTGCGTTCTTCTCAAAACGTTGCACTTCACTGTATGATGAGCAAAATCCCTTTGCGTTTAACGTATCGACCAAAAACCTGGATCTGTACAAGTACTGCATTTTGCAAGCCAGTCCTAGTTGTAGAGGTGCCAGGTTACAATGTCATGGAGCCCCTCGTCGGAAGAAATATATATGGACTGTCCATAACGTTGTTCAAGTTTGTTTTTCAGGTATTAGTGTCTATATGGCTCTGAGTCTGGATTCTGTAATAACTCTGACATCTTTTCGGATAATGCAGACACAGTCAATTGTTCATCATCATCTGCCTCCAGATACTTACAGGTTTTCAGGAATGCTTGATCTTGGTCTTCATTCATTGGTCTCCCAACCTTCCTACGTTTCACGTCTGGCTCAGTCCGATAGGGAAGTGGTATGTCCCGTCCAGTACGAAAGTTACTACTGCATATATGATGATATACACAGTCCGCGTCATGTATATCACGCATGGAGAACTCTATTATACATTTCACAGTCACATACCATTCATCAAAGCGAGAATCGCAACAATCCAATATTGTTGAAACAAACTTATCTGTCTTTACAAAGCTCGAGTATGTTTTTTCGGACCTTTTACCAGCGATGGATTTATATATAAACGTCCCACAGAAGACACAGTCTGTTTTGTTGTTGAATGCTCCGCTAGATGCACGGGTACTTCTTTTGATACCGGAAGTGTCTACATTGGGGTTACTTTGTTTCACATGCTGCGCAATACGTCTTTTGTCTATGTACGCCTAACGACACGATTCATGCACTTTCATACCAGGAGTCGCAACAAGGTCATGACCTCTCTGGTTACTTGCAGTGTTTATACCAGCGGCCCCCTCTTCGCCAATGACTATTACATCGTCTTATTATTTGTATTTAATTTATTATTATCATGATTCCCATATTATGCACTTCGTGAAATATTATATGAGACAGTCGCTTTAACATGGATAAGTAATAAACATGACAATGTGTATCTACTAGCATAACAGTTCCCATTCAGTGTATAAATATGTATAGTGTATCATGCACACACACTGTTCAGTGTTTCAATTGTATTTTGTGGGAGAAAATGATGCAAAACTACATTTTTGTGGAAAACTGTGAAGTTGGCGGCCATTTTGAAATGCAGTATAGCATAAAATAGTATATATATATTATTTAATATAATATACCATGTGTGTATGATGTTAGCCAATGGAATCAAGTAATATTGCTTCTGTCTGACCGTATTATTGGATGTATGACCAAATTATTAGCAAATATTGGCAAGCAATGGCGGCCATTTTGAAATCCAATTTTAACAACGTTCCCGTGCGAGAATTTTGGTGAACTTTTGATATGTTATGCTACACATCATCAGTTATAACAAACAGCAAAAAAAGCTTTTGTTGCAATTTTTTTTGGGTCGACCTACTTTAAGGCTTATATTGATCCGTCTATATAACGGAGATATCATCTGAGACACTTGGCAAAATAAAAATTCATTCACCATTACCCCACGTATTGATCGGCATTATTATACATGTATTGGACGTACATTTCCACACTGATGGCGATAACCGTTTTTCCTTAACTCTTTGCATGCTAGCAGCAAAAATATCCGCCAAACGAATTAGGAGTGTATGTTTTATTTCTCTCTGTAAATAAGTCATGAAATTTCATTAGAATTGAGTCCTCAGGACTCAATTCTGATGAAATTCCAAGACATATTCATGATATTTATGGGGAGAAATAAATACATGTACAAGAAAATATGTTGAATTTTTGTCTGCTAGTTTTGAACTATTTATAGCCCACAAGTTTCCCAGCATGCAAAGAGTTAAAATGTTAACGGACATTACTATTTATCTTCTGTATCTATTTTTTTATCATACTTTATATAATTTTGTTCAGGCGACTCGTTTTAAAAATATCATGCCTCAGTTGCATATGAAAATAGCCTGATACCACCGCGAGACACTATCAGTAAAACTAGAAATGGACGCTTGTCGACAAGCGCATGTGTATCCCCCTCCCCAGATACACAAGTAGTTTGAAAAAAGGGTGTTCGAGTTATGCTCCGGAGACAAAATCAAAATCAAAACAAAGGGAGATAACTAAAAAATTAGTGATGCAAGAGTTGTCATTCTTGCGTGACACACCTTTAGGGTTGTGGTCTATGCATGTGTGAAGTTTCATGAAAATATTCCAAAGGGTGTTCGAGTTATGCTCCAGACACGAAATCAGTGCACGAAACAACAAAGGGAGATAACTAAGAAATTAACGACGCAAGAGTTGTCATTCTTACGTGCGACACACCTTTGGGTCGTCTTCTATGCATGTGTGAAGTTTAATAAACTAGAAAATGTGTTCATAGAACACGGATGTCCCACATATCGCTTTGATAATAAATGAGGCCAAATTCCAAGTCAAAATTTTCTTTTACCTGAGAGTTAAAGTTTTTGAAGCACCAAGTATGTGACCTTGACCCTGGGCTTGGCGGGGGCAGGACAAACATGGATTTGGCACAGGGCGGTAGAGGACCATTAGAGCAATGCATATATGAAATATGAAGCTGATCCGTGAAAGAAAACAGAAATTATAAGATATTTACCCGAGCGTTAAAGTTTTTGAAGTATGTGATGTTAACCCTGGGCTTGGCGGGGGCGGGACGAACGTGGATTTGGCACAGGGCGGTGGAGGACCATTAGAGCAACGCATATATGAAATATGAAGTTGATCCGTGAATGGAAAGAAAAATTATAAGATATTTACCTGAGCGTTAAAGTTTTTGAAGCACCAAGTATGTGACCTTGACCCTGGGATTGGCGGGGCAGGACGAACGTGGATTTGGCACAGGGTGGTAGAGGACCATTAGAGCAATGCGTATATGAAATATGAAGATGATCCATGAAAGAAAACAGAAAGTATAAGATATTTACCCGAGCGTTAAAGTTTTTGAAGCACTAAGTATGTGACCTTGACCCTGGGCTTGGCGGGGGCAGAACGAACGTGGATTTGGCACAGGGCGGTAGAGGGACCATTAGAGCAATGCGTATATGAAATATGAAGCTGATCCGTGAAAGAAAACAGAAATTATAAGTATTTACCCGAGCGTTAACGTTTTTGAAGCACCAAGTATGTAACCTTGACCCTCGGGCTTGGCGGGGGAGGACGAACTTGGATTTGGCACAGGGCGGTAGAGGAACAGTTAAGAGCAATGTGATATTAAATATGAAGCTGATCCGTGAAAGAAAAACGAAAATTATAAGATTTAACACCGCGCGTTAAAGTTTTTGAAGCCCAAGTAGTGAACTTGACCCTGGGCTTGCCAGGGGCAGCACGAACGTGGATTTGGCACAGGGCGGTAGTGAACCATCAGAGCAATGTGTATATGAAATATGAAGCAGATCGGTCGAAGGATGAAGAAATTATGAGACATTTACCCGAGTGTTAAAGTTTTGTGACGGACGGACGGGAGGACGGGACGCACGTTCCTACGAATGAATACTTGTTGGGTTTTTACTGTATAAAAATACCCAACAAGAGTACCCAACACTATCCTAACCCTACCCAATAAGATCCCTGTACGCTTACAACAAGTACCCATTCGTGTGTGCGGACGGACGGACGGACAGACAAGGGTAACACTAAATGCCCCCTCCACTATCGTGGTGGGGCATAAAAATATTCCAAAGGGTGTTTGAGTTATTCTCTGGATACAAAATCAGAGCACGAAACAACAAAGGGAGATAAGTAAACAAGAATTCCGCGGAATCAGATGCTCGCCTTGTCCCGCCTTGACCTCGAGCCTGGCCCGAAAGCAAATAATTTTCACTGGCCCGAACATATTATACAATTATTGACTAGTGAGCCATAGAATATCAGATTATATTCTATGGCTCACTAGTAATAATTGTTTTACTATATGATAATAGTCTGTATATAGCACTTATGACCTTATGCTACTAGACAAAAATTGAAAAAGAATTTGAAAAAGAAAAATGATTTTTAAAAAAAAAAAAATTTAAAATAATAATGCTTGCTACTGGAGCCCAGAATTTTTTTTTAATAGTCCTATATTTATCTACATATATCTGCACAGGTCCACATAATGCCACAATATTTTCAACACAGTTTACGGAAATGTAATATACAAAAAAAAAAATAATAATGCACGCTACTGGAGCCCAGAATTTTTGTTAATAGTCCTATATTTATCTACATATATCTGCACAGGTCCACATACTGCCACAATATTGTCAACACAGTTTACGGAAATAAAAAATAATGTACCTGTATAAATTACCTGTAATAAGTTAGTGGTCAGTTAAAAAATTGAAGAGAAAAAAATGAAGAAAAAAACAATGGAAAAAAAAGTTTAAAAATAATAATGCTTGCTACTGGAGCCCAGATTTTTTTAAATAGTCCTATATTTATCTACATATATCTGCACAGGTCCACATAATGCCACAATATTTTCAACACAGTACCCAATGTAGTAATTTACCTGTATAAATTACCTGTGGTCAGCAGTGGTCAAGCACTGGACATTTGCACATGCAAGCCCATGCTAGCACATGGTTCTCCCAGTCTCTATTGTTCTCTCTACAGGTAAGGTGTACAGAGCACACAAGAAAAGGTGTACAGAGCAGACGAGAAAACGGGTCTTCATGCATTGTAGAGTGCGCAAAACAAAAAAGGGAGATAACTCAAAAATTAGCTACGCAAGAGTTGTCATTCTTGTGCGCGACACACCTCCGGGTCGTGATCTATGCATGTGTGAAGTTTCATGAAAATATTCCAAAGGGTGGTCGAGTTATGCTCCGGAGCGGAAATCAGTGCGCGAAAACAAAAAAGGGAGATAACTAAAAAATTAGCTATGCAAGAGTTGTCATTCTTGTGCACGACACACCTTCGGTTCGTGGTCTAATTGAATGTGTTAAGTTTCATAAAAATATTCCAAAGGGTGGTCGAGTTATGGTCAATCAGTGCGCGAAACAAAAAAGGGAGATAATTAAAAAATTAGCTATGCAAGAGTTGTCATTCTTGTGCGCGACACACCTTCAGGTCATGGTCTATGCATGTGTGAAGTTTCATGAAAATATTCCAAAGGGTGGTGGAGTTATGCTCCGGACACGAAATCAGTGCGAGAAACAAAAGGGAGATAACTAAAAAATTAGCTATGCAAGAGTTGTCATTCTTGTGCGCGACACACCTTCGGGTCGTGGTCTATGCATGTGTGAAGTTTCATGAAAATATTCCAAAGGGTGTTCGAGTTATGCTCCGGACAAGAAGTGTCTGCGGCGGACGCGGATGCGGCGCGCTGTCAAATCCATAGTATCCCCCGACGGAGTCCGGGGGATACAATAAATATTACTAAATGATTATATCTGCATAGCGGGCAGTAGTACTTGTGGAATAGTGACACAATTATACACGTATTTAATTTAATTCCTATTAAGAACATTTTGTGCCTACTGAGTGGGCATATACACCTTTAAGCTCAGCCTCATAAAACCAAACTTCATAATAATGAATACATGCAAGCTAATGGATACAACATAGCTCCAGATAAGCTGCATATTTGCTTAAATACCCAATTAAAATTGCCAAAAACCCAATTGAAATCAGAAGTAGCGAGTATCAAAAAGCAATACAAAATTTGTGGTACTTTTATCATGCAGAGGAAAACAATAAACATACCACAAATGTAGCATATTTGTCTTATTTTCATGAAAACACATCTTGGTATTTCATTAGTCCAAAATTCTAATGAAATGCCAAGACCGATGTTATTTTTCATTTTGAAGGCCAAAACTATTCAATAATTGCTGTCTGTTGATGTGTAAACAGCAGTGCGATTTTATTTTACCCAATACAAATTTTGAAGTACCCAATTGCTTCAGAAATGATGGAGTGACAATACTCAATTACTAATTCCTTATCTGCAGCCCCGTAAGGCTGAACAATTTTTTACACAATTTTCTTTAAAAAAATAAATCTTTATTATGCTCAGAAATATATGTTGTTACCAGTCATTGGAACCGTCTCGATGAGACGGTTCCAATGAGTGGTGACAACATATACTTTCGAATAGAACTAAGAAAAATAGCAAAAAATCAGTTCAGAAATATGAAAATAGAAAGAAATCATTGCTAATTCCTTATCTGGAGCCCTGGATACAAGCAGACAGGTGGCGTTGTCATAACTTGGTGTCAGTTTTCTCCTGAGTGCACCAACAGAGTTATTCTGAGGGATAAAATATTGTGATTTTTGCGAAGTTCTTGGGAACGATCAGGCACTTGTTTTCGTGCCAGTAATATCGGCATTTTCCCACGGTCTGTGGGAATTGCTGAGAGCCAGGGGGCCATAGTGAAAACTGTAAAACTTTGGTGATCGCAGGAAATGGACATCTTGGTATATGTGGCCAGTGTAGTGTCTGCAGTGATTGGAGAAAATGTACAATTTGGTATAGGAGAAACCGGTGGCCATGATGAACACAGTAAAACGTTGGTGATCGGAGAATATGTACATCTCGTAATACATTGTATGAGAGTCAGTGGGAGAAAAAGTGACAAGTGAATGGGTTTAACGTCCCACCAACAGCTGGGGTCATATAGAGACGGGACCTCAGTTTAAAGTCTCATCTGACAGACCAGTGGGATGGAAATATTATGAAAGTATTTCTGATGCCTACGGCGAGGTTTCAACCCACAACCGCCGGATTGGAAGCAGAGAACCAGATAAGCTGCGTATTTGTGTAAATACCCAATTCAAATTGCCAAAAACCCAATTGAAATCAGAAGTAGCGAGTATCAAAAAGCAATAAAATAATTGTGGTGCCTTTATCATGCTACAGAAAACAATAAACAGACCACAAATATAGCATATTTTCTTATTTTCCATGAAAACACATCTTAGTATTTCATTAGAATTGTCTCCAAGGAGACAATTCTAATGAAATGCAAAGACATGTTTTCATTTCGAAGCAAAATATTCAATAATTTCTGTCTTTTGATGTGTAAACAGGAGTGTGATTTTATTTTATGCAATTAAAATTTTGAAATACCAATTGCTTCAGTAATGATGGAGTGACCATACACAATTACTAATTCCTTATCTGGAGCCCTGTATGTACATGTGTACATGTATTTGGCTGTGGAAATGGAGGCCAGTTGTTAGAGCTATGTCAATCATGATTCTAATGAATGACTTATAATACAAGTACAGGGGAAACTGTCTAAACTGGACTCCAAGAAAACACCTGTGATCATATTTTTGATGAGTATCTTGGTCATTTATCTCAGGAAATAATGTCTGTTCGTGATCGCATAGCACACAACTATGGCTGATTTACAAATGCCTGATTTACACCGGACATCCTGGGGACACTAATGAAACATCTGTGATCGTATTTTCGATGGGTTTCTTAGTCATTTTTCTCAGGAGCAGGGATTCCGCTGGGGAAAATAAAAAAATCGCCACTTCAAAAATAATGTTTTTTTAAATTTTTTTTCTCGAAAATTATTTTTTTATCGCCAATTGTTTATTTTTATCGCCAATTGCGATCCTGCAGGAGATAATGTCTGTTCGTGATGGCATAGCACACAGCTACGGCTCAGTATGATCAAATACCGGATTTACATGTACAGTGAAACCTCTCTAAACCAGCCACCCTGGGTGTCCGGTTTAGAGAGGTTCCACAGTATAGGTGCAAAGAGAAAAACTTTGGAGATTGACGAAAACCGTACAAATTGCTACAATGTGGAGAAATGGGGCTATTTGTGCGAACAATGTAGATCCAGATCGACCTGGGCATATGCAGGGATTCCGCTGGCGATCGCCACTTTCGCAATTGGCGATAAAGTGGCGATTTTTTTATTTTCCCCAGCGGAATCCCTGACCTGGGCATATAATGTGCAGTTTTATCAGGGTCTACACTGTCTGCTATTTGGGCAGGGAAACACATGTCATGTACATATACAAACAATACATGCACGCCCTCCTGAGACTCAAAAGAAATGAAAGTGAAAGGGTTTAACGTCCCACCAACAGCTAAGGCCATTTAGAGACGGGACCACAGTTTAAAGTCTCATCCGACAGACCAGTGGGATGGAAATACTATGAAAGTATTTTTGCCAAGGCAGTACTTGCTAACACATAAGGAACACTAGAAAGTGTGTTCATAGAACACGGATGCCCCCACCTGCAGATACATGTACACAATTTTTCTCACAGAATGTCCATTTTTATTATTTATCATCAAAAGTATATGTTGTTACCACTCAGTTGAACCGTCTCGTCGAGACGGTTCAACTGAGTGGTAACAACATATACCTTAATTGAAAAATACGGAAAGTAGAAAAAACTAGAAAGTGTGTTCATAGAACACGGATGCCCCACCTGCAGATACACAATTTTTCTCACAGAATGTCCATTTTTATTATTTATCATCAAAAGTATATATTGTTACGAGACGGTTCAACTGAGTGGTAACAACATATACTTTAATTGAAAAATACGGAAAGTAGAAAAAACTAGAAAGTGGGTTCACCTGCAGCCTTGATAGTAAAAGGGCATCGGTATTACGAAGCTAATCCCTAAGCTAACCCTTTCACCCCTAGGTAACTGGAATGGATTTTGATATGGTAATATTGCAACCAATCCAACCGTCACAAAATGATTTTCAGACTAGTCCATTTATGAAACGGGGGTGTTTTCATTCTCAGAAATATGCAAATTACTTTAAAAGAGTGCAGATCCGTTACGAGCCGGCTCATCTGGATCTGCACTATTTGCATAAACCGCTATAACGGGCTTTCGGGTTCAAAGGGTTAAAATGTGTTCATAGAACACGGATGCCTCCACCTGCAGCCTTGATAGTAAAAGGGCATCATTATAACAAAGCTAATCCCTAGACAGACATTGTGGGCAAATATTATTGAAATTGGTGAATGAGTGCAGGAGTTATTGAGAAAAGATTAAAAAATTAAACGCAGTTGCCTTACAGACAAGGTGAACATACATTTGTAAGTCCCCAGTGACCTTGGATGTTCGGGCGTGGGTCATATGCGAAACATATGGCATCATCCCTAGACAGACAGTGTGGGCAAATATTATTGAAATTGGTGAAGGAGTTATTGAAAACATAAACGCATTTGACTTACGGACGCACGCACTGGTGGGGGCATAATAACACATAAGGAACTACATGTAGATTGTTCCAATAATCTCTACAGCTAATGGGCCAAAATGGTCGACGAAGACCAAATCTTAGATGCGAAATACAATGTTTCAATGTTTTACGTCGCAGTATCGACTCTTGTGCTACGAATTCCAAGAGTCAAAAAACAAATATCAAGGTTCAAAATCTCCCAATGCTACATAAGCCTACTTTCTACAGCCACAAAGTATGTATCCTTGAAATAGTTTCCGGATGCAGAGTTGTATGTTTTTTCATGTGTAGTCATGTGACTCACGTCATGTGACTCACGTCATGTGACTCACGTAACCATGTGCTCTGGACTTGTATGTTTGGGTTTGGATACACAAAAACATGTGTGAAGAAATTATACCAATAACTGGGACAGGGCTTTTAAAATTTCAGAATGCCAATCGGTCCAGACCGGCCCGAAGGAGCCGGTACAATTAGTGCCCTCCCACGCACTTGTGCATAGGGAGAACGCATAAACGGGAGATTGTAACCACAGGTGGAAGACTCGGACCTATGACACCAAAAAAAATGCCTATTAAAAAAATCCCATTACCCCACCCACTTGGTCTCGTACAGTACCATATGGTACTGTACGAGACCAAGTGGGTGGGGTAATGGGATTTTTTTTAATAGGCATTTTTTTTGGTGTCATAGGTCCGAGTCTTCCACCTGAGATTGTAACATGGCCAGGAAACTGTATAATTCACATGTTTTAGGAGCGATTCTAATTTTTTGTCACAATATTCAGCTGCTGGAAAATACATGTACATGTATGAGACCCTGAAGCAATAAATTAAACTCCAGCCGAGTCACCACATTCTCATTTAAACAACATTTCGGCCTCGGAATCTCTTGCATATCTGCTTGTGTATTTCATCTTGAAAGGTCTACACACGTTTTTTGTGAGGTCATTTCTTTATTCACACTGTCACCTTTGAGTAGACAAAATCATGATTCAAATGCTTCACCTCACAAGTAGCCAAATGTTCAAACATTTTTTCTATTTTCATTTCGTTTACTTCTTCAAGAAAGTTATTATTATTATTATACTACCAGATTTCAAATTCTTTAACCCTTTCACCCCTAAGTAACTGAATGGGCTGCGATATGTTCGTTTTGCAACCAATCACCGCAAAATGATTTTCAGACTATTCCATTTATAAAAAGGGGGTATTAGTTTTTCTCAAAAATATGAAAATTACTTTCAAACAGTGCAGATCCTGATGAGACGGCTCGTTACGAGCCGGCTCATCTGGATCTGCACTGTTTGCATAAACCGATATAGCGGGCTTTCGGGTTGAAAGGGTTAATAATACTTTTACAAATGTATTATTGATTTTCTTCCATATTAAATAGGAAACAAATTAACAAATTTACCTATTTGAGCTGCAAGAAGCAAACACTGTTTAAATTTTCAACTTTATTACAATATTTTCACTACTCAATTTCAAAATGAATGAGTATTTTCACCTTGCTGTGATTATTGTGTACTCCCACTTTTGATAATCAATGGGCATTCTGCTAAAATATGTGTGTAAAATACGCACCTTATCTGGAACTCTGTGAAAGTATATGTCGTGCCAAAATTAGAACCGTCTCAAGTCACAACGGTGTTTTCAATCATAGTAATGATCTTATTTATTCTTGGAATAAAATCTGTATTTTTTGTAAGGGAAATTGTAGGTCTTTAGTGTGAAATGGTTATAGGTATGTAAATCACAATGCAGGGTTTCCGCTGGGGAAAATAAAAAAATCGCCACTTCAAATAATATAAACAATTGGCGATAAAAAATTACAATTTTCGAGAAAAAAAAATCAATTGTGAAAGTGGCGATCGCCAGCGGAATCCCTGATAATGACAGGTCAATGTGTGTGGAGCCAGTTATTGACCTTTTCAATCCTACATGCAAGTCGAGAGACCAGTTTCCGTGGCCGAGAGACCAGAATGCATTCCGTGGCCAAGAGACCCTGGAATGGACACCTCCCACGTTATGTTTCACACTATTCCATTTATCAGAAATGGGTGTTGTTTTTAGGCATAAGAAAAAATCCGCAAACGGTGCAGATCCTGATGAGACGGCTCGTTACGAGCCGACTCATCTGGATCTACACTGTTTGCAAACATTATGATAAGAGGTCTGTAGTGTTGAAATGGTTACATGTGGCAAACCAGGAGAAAAAGGGGTCTAAATATTGCTACATTTGGGACCAGTGAAACCCCAGTTCCGCCAATGTTGAGGTCTACACGGGTCACTACATGGGCAGTGAGATTCCTGCTGTGGCCACTGTACAAGTCACATGACGTGCATACATGTGCATGGGTAGGTTCTGAAGCCCGTTTCACTCGGCTTTGCACAAAGGTATTTATCAACTTGCTTCTCACATTAACATGTCTCCAATTCTACCATTTTATACCTACATGCAGAGCTCCAGTTAAGGTGCGTAATTTGACCAACTTGAGGTGAAATTTTGTTATTTCTTCATCAAAAATGGCAAGTTAGGAGTCCTTTAGAATCGTCTCATTGACACCCAACTTGCCATTTTTGATGGAGAAATAAGAAATTTACCTCCAAATTACGCACCTTAACTGGAGCTCTGCCTACATGTTAATTTTAAATATCAATTTTGCTTTTACGAACGTTTTAAGTTCAGTGAAACAGGCCCCAGGTTATTCTGCACACTTCGGCAGTTAAATCAGGGTCTAGTCTTTCTGTGATGGCAGAATACACACATCATCTGCTGTAAACAGATCCACCCACTTTTCTGTCTATGAAACTGGATATGAGCCAGTCTAGGAATTCTTTACCATTGATCTGATGCACATGGAGTGAGTGACTGTTGTTTAACAGCATGTCAACAGTCAAATGTAGCAATTTTCACCCACATGGTTGTATTCCTGCAATGGGTCACAGAGCTCCAGATAAGCTGCGTATTTGCGTAAATACCCAATAAAAATTGCCAAAAACCCAATTGAAATCAGAAGTATAAGTGCGTATCAAAAAAGTGCGTATTTTTGGAGGTAAATTTCTTATTTCTTCATCAAAAATGGCAAGTTGGGTGTGCTTTAGAATCGTCTCAATGAGACGATTCTAAAGGACTCCCAACTTGCCATTTTTGATGAAGAAATAACAAAATTTCACCTCAAGTTGGTCAAGTTGAAAATTTGTGGTATCTTTATCATGCTACAGAAAACAATAAGCAGACCACAATTATAGCATATTTTTTTTATTTTTCCATGAAAACACATCTTGGTATTTCATTAGAATTGTCTCCAAGAAGACAATTCTAATGAAATACCAAGATGTGTTTTCATTTCGAAACAAACTATTCAATAATTGATGTCTGTTGATGTGTAAACAGTAGTGTGATTTAATTTTATCCAATTAAAATTTTGAAATGCCCAATTGCTTCAGAAATGATGGAGTAACAATACTCAATTACTAATTGCTTATCTGGAGCCCTGGGTCACATATACCGGTATACAGACCCACCCACTTTTCCTTCTATTCTCTGAAACTGGATTTAAACATGTAACGTGTTTTATCCCATTTCATAAATGTGATAGGACACACGTGTAATAACACCTGCAGCAAATTTGATTGGCTGACGTTCCAAATGGCGCGACAAAGCAACGATGTTTTGACGTTGACGTCATTATATTCAAACGTGATTAGCAGCGTCGGTGACTCAGTAAAATATATACAATTGTTAAAATGCGCTCCCATTCGGTAATATGAAATCTTTACAAAGAATAGGAACCTATACTATGGTATATTTATAATATATTTGTTGCTAGTATTAAAACAATTTTTTTCAGTGGAGATTTTCAACTCGATGCGAAAAGAGTCAATGGCGTTTTCTCACCGAAAAATATTGGATAACTCCCAAGTTTCCAGCTATTTGGAGTGTGAAGGAATGTGATAAACAGAATCTCAAACTCGTTTCCATTTGAATATCAAACTCGTTTTCATTTGATATGACAGTTATGAAACTCATCAGCAATGTTATGTACCTCGCCAGGGGTTCGGTGCATAAATTGTGTGCGACTCGTTTCATAATCTCATATCAAATGCGAACTCGTTTGAGATCGTCTATATATATATATATATGAGTCAGCCGATGAATTTTACCATTGATCTGTAGCCTATTTCACCAACAATGCAAAGCATACTTATCTAGCAAAGTATTCTTTGAGGGAGAAATTTTCAATTTACAGATTAATTTATTAATTTTTATTATACTGAATTGATTACATTATCACAGCCATTTTGGCTGTGATAATGTAATAAGTTCAGTATAATAATTCTGCATACTTTTAATCATCAACTATATGCAGTCGTTAGTTCTATATGAAATAATGCATTTCGAGAAAAATAAATGATTACTCCCTCAAAGTATACTTTGCTAGATAAGTATACTTTGCAATTTTGATGAAATCGGCTACTGATGAATATGGAAGGAGTGATGGTTGCTTAACCCTTTCCCTGATAGAGACGACTTTTCACGCCTCTGCAGAAGAACATTGTGGGAAAAGGAGAAATTGCTTGTAACAATGTTTTCTACTCTATCAGATAATTTAACCATCATTTGATTCTTTTATTCAGATGTTTTCGATTTGGAAGAGTCGAAATATCGCAAAACAGGGAAAGGGTGAACAGTCTAGGGTTCTAGAAGCCATCTTGAAGATAGTGAAAAATTATTAATATGATGACATCATCACTCACCAAAATAAGCAAAGCACATCACATTAATTAATTTTATTGCATAAAACAGGCTTTCTGTGTAACGTGTGTAATAACAATGTGTTAAAAATCATACTAGCAAATACACTAGTGTAAATACTGTGTGACGGTAATTGAGTTTTCTATGGAAAGAATGCCAGCTGCTATGAGTACAGGTTTCTATGTATCATTTTGCAATAAATAAAATCTACATGTAAAATCTGTTGATTGAATATGATTAGTTATTAAACTGGTTGACTCGGCAATGCCACGTTTCTCATGAAATCAGTAAACTTGTTTAATGCATGCATGTATCATACTAAATCATCACTCATATAAGATACTCAACTTACTATACATGGCAAGGATTCCGCTGGTGAACGCCACTTTCGCAATTGGCGATAAAAAATTACAAAATTACAATTTTCAAAAAAAAGAAATCCTTTTTTTTCTCGAAAATTGTAATTTTTTATCGCCAATTGTTTATTTTTATCCTATTAGTTACTTTTTTTTTCTTTTTTTGAAGTGGCGATTTTTTTATTTTCCCAAGCGGAATCCCTGACATGGTGAAAGATTTTGTAAGTAACTCTTGTAACTGTAAATATCATGTTAAACTATAGCAAGTGAGCAGAGGATCAAAGATACCCCCGGCTGGCAGCCTCCTCCTGGACCAACAAATAAAAACTGTAACACAAATCTTCTGAACGGACGAATGGACGGAATGACGAAAACTATAATACCCCTCGACATGCTTTGTATGCAGGGGGTATAATTATAACTCATGTACAATGTAATATTCTCTAGAAACATGATTACAATTGGGACATCTCTAAACCAGACACCCTGGGGTCCTCCCAGCCACAGGTTGAAGTAACGGAACGAGGTCTATAAATACATTAAATATGCCTAAAAGCATCAATAAAAAAAAAAGCTAAACATTTTTTTTACTCCCTCCATATACATCAATAAAAGGGGGAAAAAAAAGCATATGGAGTCTATAAGGAGGGAGTAAAAGAAAATGTTTAGCTTTTTTTTTCTTCATTTATTGATGTTTTTAGGCATATTTAATGTATTTATAGACCTCGGTCCGTTACTTCAACCTGTGTATCCAAGCATGGCCGTATTAGAGAGTTTACACAGTACAGAGTCAAAGGAAACCCCAAATATGTGATGACCCAACTAAAATGTGAGTAATAATACATACCGCTCCCGCATTAATATACAATGGGATAATCTCTGTGTATTCGGTCGAGCTCGTGATTGACTGTATGTTGAAGTAAACTCCAATTATCACCAAGCTGAACACAATAAGTAGAACTCCCAACAAGAGGAAAATCCAGACACGTCCTCTGCATGTTGGTCTCTCCATCGCTTTACCAACACGGGGCAGCTGTCCTATCCTGAAGTCATCCGTAAGGCTCAAGTTTCCTGGATAAGCAAGCGAGGCAACCGAAGACATTATACTCTACATGAGTAACGACGCTTGTTTACACCAATTGTAAGAGTCGATGTACTTTTGTTTGTACTCGTCTTTCATTTATGCGACATGTGATTGTCGTATTGAAGAAGTGAAAGTGAATGGGTTTAACGTCTCAGCAACAGGCAACGTCATATAGAGAAAGTCTCGGTTTAAAGTCTCATACGAAATTCTTCCTGCATTTATCTGCATATAAATGATAAGAACAATAACTCTTTGCATGCTAGCAGCGAAAATACCCGCCAAACGAATTAGGAGCATAAATTATGTTTTATTTCTCTCTGTAATTATGTCTATATATTCATGATATTTACGGGGAGAAATACAAGAAAATATGATTATTTTTTGTCCGCTAGTTTTGAAC
This sequence comes from Conchocele bisecta, assembly GCA_029237695.1. Lineage (NCBI taxonomy): Eukaryota > Metazoa > Mollusca > Bivalvia > Lucinida > Thyasiridae > Conchocele > Conchocele bisecta. The sequence continues at coordinate 67,614,709 of CM055275.1, forward strand.
TATTTACAGCCCACAAGTTTCCCAGCATGCAAAGAGTTAACACCCATGAATAAAAACTTACAGAGAACTTATAGCAAGTATTACTCAAATACAAACAGTTTGATTGGCTGAGCATTGGCTGAGCATGAGCAGAGCTCAGTGTTAGTCATCATTGACACATCAATTAAATTACAAAGAGTGAACATGATCGGTCATCCAATACTCATGATATTGTCAAAAACCTGCTGGAAACTTAGACAGGCATACGTCAATCTGGTTTTGCCCGATTTAAGTACTTTTAGAAATCAGAGCTCCAGATAAGGTGCGTATTGGCGTATTTTACGCACATATTTTAGCATAATATGCATTGATTATCAAAAATGGGAGTACAAAATACTTGCAGCAATGTGAAAATACGCATTGATTTTCAAATTGAGTAGTGAAAATACTGTAATCAAATTGATATTTACTTAGTTGAGCTGCAAAAAGCAACTGTTTGCTTTTTGCAGCTCAAATAATTGAATTTGTTTTATATTTTTTATCATTTGTGCCATATTTAATAAGGAAGAAAATCAATAATACATTTGTAAAAGTAAAATACGCATTGAATTTTAAATCTGGGCATATAATACTCTTTAGATACAAAACTTATCTGGAGCACTGAGAAATGTTTTATTCTCACAGTCAAAGTATCAGATGACAGCATAGCATCAGTATGTCAAAATATTTTACAAAACTTTGTTTCTGCACAGTATAATTTCATTTTATTACATGCATAAAAATAATCCACAGATATCTTTGAATACACTCTTTTAATTCCTGGATGTAGATTCAATAGTATGACATAGGAACATAATCCATACGATCATCAAAATGTGTGCATACTATTATGGTATCATTAAACTGGAAGTCTGTTTTACAAAATCAGTTCACACTGTCAAGTAAATATTCACAATTGAATTATTCACAAAACAACACAAATTTGTTTTCATTTAAGAATGTTAAAGTCATTTAATTCCGAACAATACATGAAACTTTACCACTCTACAGAAATCAGACACTTAACGGAGCACTGCACACAATTTGAGTCCATCCACAGTTTGTATGGGAGTCTCTCAAGGGTCACTGATCACACTGATGCGATAAGCGTAATAAGCGTCTGGCGACTCAGAGCAAAATAAAAAACTTTTCCAACTTTTTCTTTGTTTGAACTCAACTTGGCAATATGTACTATCGTAAAATCGGTTAACTCAAGTTACCTGATAATCTTTAACCCATGGTCCGTCCATTGTCTATCGAATAATGAATGGCACACGATATTCAATTAAAAACAGTGTTGTTAATTGATCAATTATCATGAAAACAATCATTGTTGATGAGGCGGTCTGTCATGCCTCGCTGCGCATGTTCTGTTAGACTGGTTCAGAAATTTTGTTACCGTCAAATGAGTTTCGGACCAGGGTTCTCGTAACCCGTCTATGCTGAAAACTGTGGGGAGCGTCTCAAAATGTTATATCAGAGGAGTTTACTGTGTATTTCTCGAATCACAGTACTTACGACTAATATGAAATAGGTACTACCTATGACGGGCGACGTTATTATAGTGTATGAAAGTAAATTTACCAATTGATAGCTTTACCATGATGTTGGTATGCTATAAACGGTACGTATTATATTGTAGTATTGCAGAGCTACTTCCCGCAACTACCACGGGGTTACAGGTTCTCTATTATAATTAAATGGTGTCATATTGGCGCACTTCTCTTATTTGAAGCAATGATACAATTTATATATTTCCTTTTCATTTATAGTAAATTAATAGCCTAGGCATTATAGAAACTGTATTAGTACATTTACGATCATTTCAAGAAAAAATAAGTAGGCTAAGCATCTTCAGTGATATTATTCCTAATTTTCGCAATCTCAGTCGTCATTGAGCACGACTGTCACTTCGAGAGGTATACACATTTTGCCCATTTTTGGTATCAATTGTATTTACATTTACTTTTGATTAAACCAGTGCTGTGTCAGATGTGTTTGTATCCTGGACTACAGCAACAACCAGCAAACACACAACGTAACCACAACGTTGCGCGAATGTCGTAATCGGGTTACGTGTTCAACAACGTTTGTAGGCAGTTGAGGTAACGTTTTAATATTACGTTACCGTGAAAACGTTGCTACAACCAGCTTTATGAAAGTTCCAATTACGTTCAATTTACGTTGTTAGTTTAACATTTGGTGACAACATCTTATCAACGTTTTCGCAAAAACGTTTCCACAATAACGTTGCTGCAACCAATTCTTTGGAAGTTCTTATTACGTAACATTTATGTTGTCATATGACGTTGCATGTGACTACGTAATTACAACGTTATCACCGAAACGTTGCCGCAATAACGTTGCTACAACCAATTCTAGGAAAACTCTCATTACATACTATTCACGTTGTCATATTACGTTGGGTGAAAACATCAAATCAACGTTGTCTCAAAAAAGATTCCACAATAACGTTGCTGCAACCAATTTGTTGAAAGCTCTTATTACGTAATAATTATGTTGTAATATGACGTTGCATGCGACTACGTAATTACAACGTTATCACCGAAACCTTTCCGCAATAACGTTGCTGCAATCAATTCTAGGAAAACTCTCATTACGTATTATTCACGTCGTCATATTACGTTGGGTGAAAACATCTTATCAACGTTGTCGCCAAAACCTTTCCACAATAACGTTGCTGCAATCAATTCTTCACGTACTATTCACGTTGTCATATTACGTTGGGTGAAAACATCATCTCAACGTTGGGACAGTAACGTTGCTGCAATAACGTTGCTGCAACCAATTCTAAGAAAGTAATCATTACGTACTGTTCACACTGTCATATGGCATTGTGTGACTAAGAGTATCCATCAAATCCACTGGTGTGGGACTAAGAGTATTCCATATATACTCCGGTGTGTGACAAGGATATTCCACCCGAGTGGTCAGAATATGTTGTCAGAAACGAGGCTTTGCCGAGTTTCTGACGACATATTCTGAACACGAGGGTGGAATATCCTTCGTCACACACCGGAGTATATCTGGAATACTTTTTCTCGCATACCTACTAAGTCCAGAATCATGTTTAGCCATAGTACGCCATCAACGAACCACCATGATAGTATAATACTAACTTTTTTTCTTTATATGCTATCTCCAATACAACCACTCAATCGCATTACCCGTATCAACAAATGGGTGTAAACAAAGTTTACACCAACAAATTAGAGTCTCCTACATTGGATCGAAACATTTAACACATAACGGCCCAATAAAAATACGGTCTGAAGACGCCCATGACAGATGTGTAAACCCAATTACTACATACACACAATAAATAGGACGCAGTACGAGACAAACTCATATAAATATTGAAAATAGACCATATATCCTCAATTCAAATTTGTATAATAATGTTTACAGAATCATTTGATGTTTTTATTTTGAGTATTTATTGCAATTCCGAGACGCTGTCTTCAATTACGCAAATATCAGACCGCCGAAAGTTTCACTCCGACGGACCGTTGCCGTTTTCAAGAAATTCTTGCTCACTGGATTATTAAACAAATATTCCAATCACTATCAACTGTCACTATACATATGTTTGGTGAAGAATCAACAACATACGAGGTAAATATTTTGCTGTCAATCACATGTGTTTTTTTTAATAATAATCATGTATTCAGTATTCGGCCAACTGATTTACAGACGCACCTTACACAACTCGTCCCACAAATTCACGCAAATTTGATAAAACTGGATAAAACATGAAATAAATAATAGCCTACATAACAAATCCAGAGCGACGTTGTTGACATTGTTGTCTACTGACAGTACTGTGTAGAGAGCGTGTGTTTGTAAACAATGCAGACGACGTTTGGAAGCCAATACACAAAAAGTAGTTCCGGCAGTGTGTCACAGGTCAGCCGTGTGAGATAGCCGTGTGAGACAGAAAAATCCCACATGGGCGTGGCTTCGGAAATAACATTGAAATGGACTCTGGGTATGCGAGAAAATGATATTTCACACGAGGATTGTCTCGCCCCTTTATATAACATATTTACGAATCTTAAAATATTTATCTGACCCAGAATAAGACTCAAGTTTTTATTCTCTGAATGTATGCGACTTTGACACGTCCAACGGGTTTGCCATATGAACAAATGGGTTAAAACAATTTTTTCACCCACGAATTGGACGCTAATGCCAGTTCAGTGGATAGTTTACAAATTATTATCAAAGTAATCTTTAATGCCATCGCCATTCAGCCCTGACAACGCCAAAATGTACGTCGCACATTGCTGACGTCATCAAACTTAAAACGACGTCATAACGCTATGACGTGATAATAAACACGTCAACAACCATTGAAAAACATAAACATCAAAGTTATTAATTATTGTATGGCGTAATTGTAAGACACATTAGCCATACTATTGAGCTATTAGACAATGTGTAGTTGCTAGATGTGAGACACGCGCGTGTATGGTGAGACAAGGAAATCTCACATGGGCGTGACTATGCGAATATCCTTGTCTCGGACACCTGGTGGACGAGAAAACATAATACCAGCGTTGTCAAAATAACGTTGCTACAGAAACGTTGCTGCAACCAATTCTAGCGAAATATGTCATTACTTACTATTAACGTTTCCAAATACCAAGGTGTGAAACATCATCTCCACCATGTCAAAATAACGTTGCTGCAATAACGTTGCTGCAACCAACTCTAGGAAAGTTCTCATAACGTATTATTCGCATTGGCATATATCAATGCATAACATCATCATCTCCACGTTGTCACAATAACGTTCCTGCAATAATGTTGCTGCAACCAATGCTAAGAACGTTTTCATAACGTAGTATTCACGTTGTCATATAGCATAGCGTGACAACATCATATCCACGTTGTCAAAATAACGTTGTTGCAATAAAGTTGCTGCAACACATACTAGGAAGCTATAATAACGTACTTTGTCCCGTCAACACAGTGCGTATGTGCCGTGAAACACGGTGCCGTGAAACACGGTGCCGTGAAACATTTTTGATATCCAGTCAATACCATTTTTGCATTTTACATCCATTTGTAGGTGTTGACGGGATAAATAGAATAGTAGGTTAGTGTCGTGAATGGGAAAAAATATCTAGCGCGGCAGAGCCTCGCCCATCCCGTTTCCTGAGCCTTGCCAGATATTGTTTTCCCATTCACGGCACTAACCTACTATTCTCTATATTCACGTGTCATATAGCATAGCACTGCGTGACAACAAAGTCTGTCTCCACATTGTCAAAATAACGTTGCTGCAATAACATCGCTGCAAACAATTCTTGGAAAGTTATATTTACGTATTGTTCACTTTGTCATATGCATTGCGTGACAACATCATCTCCACATTGTCAAAATAACGTTGCTGCAATAACGTTGATGGAACCAATTCTAGGAAAACTCTCATTACGTACTATTGGAGTAGATGCCATAGGGGTGTACAAGACAAGTCGTCGTTGTCATGATGTGTATAATCATGTAAATGCTGACCACATACATGATGTCTGTCTTTCACATATATGCGTAGAACATCGCTATGTTCATGATTTGATACATGCACTTTCCATATACCATATATAACCGTGCCAGCTAATTTAAATAACTTCCTCAAGTTACGTCGACATTCAACAGATTTAATGTTACTTTTGGATACAAATAACCTATGCCAGTAATGTGTATCTCTGCCATGACAGCATTTGATCAGTATCGTTGAGACGATTCAAATGGTAGTCAAAAGTTCAAAACATGTCATTTGTATCGGAAATGTCAACACTACTGGTTTTCACCAACAACATGGTAACTCTTTTGACTGTATATGATGTAATCATGGTAATCTGGCAATCATCGTCATCATGGTAGCGGTTAGCTAGTTCCAGAATTTGAAAATTGCTTTTGTAGTAAATTAATAAATTATTTTGTAATTTATATGAAAGTTCCTATTATTCCCCATGGTTAGCTACATAATTATCTGTCAGAAAATAATCTACAGATTGTGCAAGTTGTGTTTCTATTTATTGTTTCCTCAAATATGCGTGGTATGTCTCATTTTGATCATCTCCGTGAGGTGGTTCAAATGAGTGATCACAACATTGACCTTTGTAGATAATGTAAATGCGATAAAATGTTTCACAACCCGCCAAGTCACATAAACTTAAAATATTCCAAATATCATCACGTTTGAGGCATTTTGAGGCATTTACTTACTTACTTACTTACTTATTTATTTCCTATATATCAGTTGTAAAGCATGTACAATTGCCATGTCGGCAGACGCTATCAGGATATAGCCATGCTAGCTACATTATTGTAACATATTTAATAACCACTTTGATTATCATTGTTATTCCCATGATTAACACTTGTGCGTATCCGTATTTTATATTTGCAGCAGATCAACTGCCCATTTCCCCCCAGAATAATTTGCTCGTACTCGGATGACAGGAACTATGAATAAAAACCTGGCATTTATAGAAATGTTATTGTTTTGACACATTTTTGTGTATTGTGCATTTATAATCTACATGCATTCTTCATTTTCTTTTGACAGACATTTGTCTGTAGAATCGGGAATAATTACTGCACATTTGAAAATGATATCGTAAATCTTTGTCTAATTCCGTAGGGCAATTGGCCACAGTATAGCCGTAGAAAACTATGTTCGTAAAACATGGATATGCCCCCATGGCATACTAGACCCTAACTAGAGAGTGTGTGTAAAAAAAAGACACAAGTTTTAAAGTCATTTGAGAAAGACTTAAAAACTTTTTGTCGTAAGAAAATGGCTAAGTGTTTAAGCACCATTTTGAAGGTTACAAAGGTTAGGGTCATGTCATTGGTGGTGTTATTGCGTCACACATGTTCAGGTGAATGAACTATCCAAATATTAAAGCAGCCCTTCAAGTACTGTTATGGCTAATTTAAGTGCTTCAGCGAAATTTCAAAGGTGACAAAGGTCAAGGTCGTGTTAATGGTGGCTCCAGTGTGTGACAAATGTTCAGGTGATTCAAGTTTCCAAGTATTGAAGCAGTCCTTCGCATAATATTGAAGATATACCATGTTGGAGCAACTCTTACAAACTTTTCGACGTAACAAAATGGCTAAGTGTTTCAGCGACATTTCGAAGGTGACAAAGATCAAGGTCGTGTTAATGATGGCGCGAGTGTGTTGTGTTCAGGTAATTCCAATGACCAAGTATTGAAGCAATCCTTCGCGTAATATTGGAGATATTACATGTTGGAGAAACTCTTACAACTCTTTTTACGTAAATGTACACGCACGTCCGTGCGGACGGACGGACGGACAGAACATCAAGAGCAACGCAATATGTCCCCCTTGTTACCGCATAGGGGGCATAATGACTACCGTACTGGTAAAGCTATGGACATCTAGGCGTAAATTCGTCGCCACATCTTTGTTGGCTGCCTACTCCAACCTGTATGAGGGCGGGGCGATATTGACAGGTACTTGATCAAGGTTCTCCCCAGCCTTGAGAGAATAAGTTCAGCCCTAACTTTGCACCAGCAGACGCGTGAACCGCGGTGAGTTGGTGGTGGGGGGGGGGGGGTGGTCTGGGGGTATGCCCCCTCCCACCCCTCCCATGTGTTTGTTTTGTACATCCTGTTTTTCCTTACAAAATGATAGATATTATTACTGAAAAATTAATAGATGTAAATAACACTTCCCCCTCTGTACATATACACCACCTCAGGCTGAGCCAATCAAGCTGCTTGCTTTCAAGCACAGTGTGTAAGTATTTTGTAATAAATAAATTGAAAAATAGCGTCAAGAATAACGCAGGCGGTGGTGTACTAGCTATATTAGTCCGTATTGTTCAACACCACCACCACCCGAGTCTCAGTCCGTATTGTTCAACACCACCACACGAGTGTCAGTCTGTATTGCTAAACATATACCCTAAATCCTTGATTATAATAATCGATCATTGAGAGTCAAACTAGGTCATGGGCGGGTCAACTTATATTGCGTCATTATACTAATCGCTCACTGAGAGCCAAACTGGGTTAGGGAGAGGATTTAAATAAGCTTGCTTTCAATCCAATCCCATTTGTATATATCATTGTAAATTCCATCGTCGCCTTGTACCATTGTAAATAATATGCAAATAAAATATGTTTAAATTAAACTAAACTGGGTTATGGACTGGTCGAATTCTATCGAGTCATAAAACTAATTGCTCACTGAGAATCAAACTAGGTTAAGTCATTATAGCAATAGCTCATTGAGAGTCAATATAGGTCGAGTCATTATAGTAATCGCTCACGGACGGGTCAAATTCTATAGAGTCAGCTAGAGTCATAATAATAATCGCACATTGAGAGTCAAACTAGGTTAAGTCATTATAGTAATCGCTCATGAAAGGGTCAACTTATATTGAGTCATTATAATAATCTCTCATTGAGTTATTATAGTAATCGCTCATGGAATGATCCATTTTCATTTAGCTTATAGTTAAGGGTGGGAATTGACTCGAAGACCTTCCATACCCGAACATTTAAGTCCAAACAGGTCGAAAGTGTTTTATGCGATATATGTTGATGCAAGGGCGGACAAATGTGTATAATTGTGTTCCGAAATGGGACACTGCTTAGGTCCAATTCGGTCCTGTAATTCCGCGCAGTGTCCCGGGCGGAAGAATCCAATTATGGTAGAGCCCGCAACGAAGTTATCGTTAACTGAAATGGACTCCTCCGTGAATGATTACTATATCACTCAATATATTTGGACTCTTCCATGAACACTTGCTATAACTCAACGGAAGAATCCAATTCTGTTGAGTTATTATAGCAATTGTTCATTGAAGAGTCCAAATCTATTGAGTGATAGCAATCATTCATGGACGAGTCCATTTCAGTGAACGATAACTTAGTTGCGGGCAGTAACTCTGCAAAACACCCGTCTGCTACTGACTGTGGCTACAGACGTGACACCGTATCGACCAGTGTAGACACAGATCAGCCTGATGCGGCGGGAAAAACTGCAAATGAGACATATATTAAAGTACATGTATATCTAAAAGTTATAATGTATCATATGATAATGTATCGGCAGCACATAATAAATACATTCGATAAATGTTAATGTCACTGTACTATGAACAGAAAGCTAATTGCCGCCTTGATTATAGGAATAAAAGTAATTTTTATACATATAGTATGTATTAATTAATACTGTAGTGTCATTATGTACATAAGTCTGGCTCCTAACTAATTACCGATAACCTATATTTCTGGATATGTCCAGTATAGCTCCTAATCAAATAATTTACTCCTTTTGCGTGATAACCATGTTAGAAGGTAAGGAGGCTGAAGTTCCTGATTTGATTGTAATATGCAGCAGCCGAACTACTATTCTCGTAAGTCTGGTCCAATCTGATAACTGAATAATTAAATTATACCACTCTGGTATCAACCTGGGCCGGTATAACTTGTTTCTCAGTCCGTCTCATGCGACGAGGCTGAGATTACGTATCTGGGCACTATTTACTATACATTGTATATATACAGATATAGATTTTCCTCGGGCGTACCGCGCCAAGGATTGGTCACCAATTATGGACAATGATCGTTACAATGATTGGATGAGCACAAATAATCAAGACATTAAATTTAACAATAATCAACGACATTGCAATATTCTAGGCGGAGTGTCTCAGCTTCAGTGGTGAACACTACCAATGTGATTCCCATCTCTGGCATGGGCTATGCCACTAGCTGTGCGTCCTATCATGAACCTATATGTGTTGCCGGGAGTGTACCTCGTCTCAACTCGGAGCTAATATGTCCGTACCATACTCATCTGGGCTAACTATATATGATGACAGTCCTGTCGATCAGCATAGTATATCCTACTTGAAGCTGAACCTATTATATTATTGCTGGAATATGTGTCCGGGAAATACCACTCAGCAATGTCATGAACTGCTTAGCTGAGCGACTATACGAGCTGAGCTACGTCCTCAGCTCATCGACGTTCTGAGCTGTCTACATGAACGCTATCCCCAGCTCACAGGATGTAGCTGGATGGGCGATGAGCCTGGTGGATCATGCTGGGTTATAATCGAGCTGTAGTCGAACATGGGGCTTTTTCCATGGGTCTGGGAATATCCTACAGTGATCAGCTCAGCTCCTGGTCTCCACATTCAACGAGGTTTGACAAACGCAATGCTCGACTAAACAACGCCGACATGATTGTGTCCAGCAGCTGGGCAGCTGGGCAGCTGGGCAGCTGGGCGGAGAGTCAAGTTTTAATACTTGCTCAGCCCAAATGGAGAGTGTTTGGCTGTATAGCTGGTCGTTGTTTGGCGTACGCCTCAGTGAAGCGTTTCAACACAGTGCTGAGCACAGCTCGCAGTATGAACACTGTAAGGGCTCGACAAACGCTATGCTCGCCGATGTACCGTCCAACTTTACCAGACTGCTCGCGGGGCTAAGCAACGGTTCCCTGTCCAAATCCACACGCAGCTTTTTTCCAGTGAACGCATTCATCAACGTCCTAAACTACTGGCGATGGATTCTGTCCAAGTGAACAGAGGGTGAAACTCCCAATTTGGGTAGCGAGACGCTTTCCATAGCTGGGACCTTTTATGAGAAAGGTTCCCGGTCTCTGTTATAGTCAGTGAAGTGTATGTAACAAAGACAAAATACCATAACGCCGAGCGCTGATCGAAATTCAGCTAAAGAAGCCGAGCACATACATTCATATTGTGTGTTATACTCTGATTAATTCCTGAAAATGTATACATCAACATAAAGTTCAAACACTTGACTATGAGTGCACATAAGGAACTCACCAAAATTGTTGTGTATGCAAGTCTTGGAGTCCCTAGAAATAATCCACCCAAGTCACCTAATTGATCTTGAAACTTCTCATCAGGTTCATGCCCTACAACTTTTTGCACATTTGAGTGGCATTCCTTGATCACTCATACAATAAAGAAGTGTTACTGTTGTGTTAAATATTGTGAAGTCCAGATTCACCTAGAAATCAACATGTATCACATTTTCAAGATGCATAATTTGCGAACAGACCCTCTTCAGATTAAGGAAGTATGCAGAACAATCACAAAATATGTGGTGAATCACAATTGTATGTAACTGTAACTTAGAAAACCGTGGGAAACAACTTAAAATATATTTGTAAAATAATTTTCAATTAACACTATTCTTAGAATATTCTTACATTCACTTGTTTTCTAGGGTACGAATCAATGAGAAGGCACGAATCCATGATAATTTGGGCTAATACATCGAGTCCACGGGTTCACAGTAATATTATGTTCTACAGTACTAAAGCCACTTAAGGAAATAGAAAGCATTGATTTACCGTTTCTGACAAATATTACAAATATCTCAATACATGACACCGGCATACGTTTTTCAACGTTGCAGGAAGGGAGATCATTATGGCCAGATGATACTGGGTTGTCGTCCCGCATCGGTTTCGCACAAACCGGTATTTCCGTTACAATTGTAATAATTGCCATGCAAACCAACACTAAACAAATAAATGCAATCAAAAGCCATTTATTAGAATAAGCTCACGATTTCAAGAGTTTGACAGCAAGTCATAATTATATGAGACATATATATGCATTTCACCTGTGCTATTGATGCTACGTACATGTATATACATTGCAAAACTGTCGTTCAGTAGTCACGGCTTGCGTTTTCGGACGATTACAAGACAAGGGCCGAGTATGAGTGCATATGATATATGGAGACTCAGCCGTTACATTGTTGTATTACCTGCTGATGCTATGAGAGGATTGGACAGGGCATGACAGACCAAGCAGATACGGATCCACGTGATATCGGCAAATCCAACGCCCACATAGAAGGAGCAACAGCGCAGGCCGAGCCGGAGCCGAAGAACCGGCACACCCACAGCAGACCGGGATACCACAGCCAATGACAACTAGAGGCCCCGCACCCGCAACCGCCACCCTCAGCGACGAGGCAAGCCATTCCCAGCGCAGCCACCCACAAGGCCGCCACTGGCAACCCACAGGCAGCTCATTCCGCCGCAGATCGCAAGGCATGACATTGTTCAGTATGCAATATCGGGTCCACAGAGGCATAGGCCCTCTCCCACTGAGTGGTGGTAGACACAAGCGAGGCCTTGTCCCCGATGAAGGGGGACTAAGTATTTTGGTTGTGTTCTTCTCTTTGTTCGTGTCGTAGGCCTCTGGCCACACCGCGAGGACTGCATCTGGTTTGTGTTTGAGTTAGTTGTTTGCATGAAAATCACAGATGCTCTTATCTGGAGTTTGTATATATATATGTTGTGGGTGCGTGCCTATCTACGTGTGTCTGTCAAGGTTATGTCCAATGTCATATTGACTTGACTCGTCTACTGCCATAAAGGCGGAATAGCTGGTCCCCATAGGGCAAGCTTATGATGATTAACTGTATGGACAATATGTTGAGACCACTATGCCCGGCTCGACCACTAACTGCACATAAACAGCTCGGATGTTGGAGGTACATGGATACATGCAGTACGTGTTCCTCCGTTCTTGTACTTCTGTCTTCTGTTGTAGTGTCTGTATGGAGTGGATCCACCGGTTGTTTGAGATACCCGGGTTCACCGAGCACTATATATAAATGCTTTCAATCGACGGGAGCAGCGTCTCTCTGCTATGACTTCATATATGTCACTTGGTCGATTTAGTGGTTTTACCGGACACAATGGTGTGCGTGTTTATACTTGTTTATTTTATGCATATTCTTAACTACACTACACACTGCTGTGCGGAGTATTGTGTACATGTATAATGCCTATGCGTGTGAGGGACCGTCCTTATGGGGCGGAAGTAAAATATTATTTATTGCGTGCATGGATGTAGTAAACTGTCATCTTGCCATTCGGGACGAGACACGTAAGATGGACTGAGTGGACGTATGGGTGATATGAGTGTATTACATCTGCAGATTCTGAACTCCCTGGACGCTTGCCTGGGATGGACCAGACCAGTTGTGACCTAGTGAGAGTCGATGATATTTGTCTATTTACTAGACAAGTATCGTACCTGGATGCTGTCCTCTCGGTGTTACAACACATTTTGGGAGCAGAACATGTATGGTTATATGTTTAAGCAGCATCAATTGTATGGTCCCTATCTGTTTCGTGTATTGGAGATGGGATACATGGTTATGCTATGCATTTATGAATATGTACATATCATGGACATACATACATATATGTGTGTTATGATTACTCCTCGGCGACTTTGCGGACCTAGATGTATATGTTCCTATATGGCTTTTATTGATGAATTATCGGGTCAATTAAAAAAAGTTGCATTAGAGTTAAAATACAAGTTTATATTAGAGCGGCACTTATTTCAGACTAGGGATTATATCCATAATGCATGTTGGCCGGTTTTGGGGCAACTAGCTTGCAGGAGATCGTTAGAGTGTTGTGAAGTTGTTTGCTATTTTGGTGAAATCAGCCGTCAGTTTTTGGTATTGGCGTTCTTAGCTACCTTAAGTTATGCTGTCCCTTCTTCGACCAGGCCGCTATGCAGTTATTTGGATAATGGCGTATTCGTGTAGAGGCCGTGTTCAGTCAAACTCATTGCTCATTCGAGTAAGGTGCTATTTTCTAATAATGTGTATGCCTTGGGTAATTGTATGGTTTTTGGTGTATTCTTTCTGTTTCTAACGGCTGATATCGCAGAGGTTCTGTGCGACTTTATGGTTCCCGATAACGATATACCCACGACACCAGTCGTCCCGCAGTTTCCTGGTTCGATGTCAATCTCTGTGATTCCAGTATATTTTCTTATCAGACGGTGTGCGCTCTATATATGTACATGGATTATATATACATGTACATTTATGCATATATGTACAATCCCACCACTGACCCTATTGTTGCAGTTCGATTAACATACCAGAACTAGTCTTGCTTGAGTGGTCAGAAGGCAGGCCAACAATAATGCGTGCAACAAGAGTCCGCCCGTCACTGGCTATGCATGCTTCGTTACCAGAAATTAATGCAAACACTAAATATATATATGTTTTATCCTGGGAAGTTTATAGTTGACTGATTCAGAAATTGCTGAACATTAATTTTCACACAACATGTCATGTAGCATATCTTATTAAATAGCATAAGTAGCACATTAGTTACGTAAAATACATTGTGATTAAGTCAATAATATCTCTCTTCAGCTAGACACTTCTTTTTATCTATACCCATGCTTTTACTGAAATAAATTGATAAACTCTTGCATTCTAATAATTCCATTCCAGTTGCAATACATGCAATATGACCGCCGTGCATACACTTCGTTTTGACTTCACGCCATATATATTCAGTCCCTGGGTATACATTTGTGTTCACAGATCCAGCCGAGGAGACACAATCCATTAACATTAATAAAACACATCAGGACTAATTCTGATCATTTAACTATCGACAATCTGTCAGAATATGACATAAAGAATCAATTATAAAATCTCTTCAGGAAAGATTTAATATAAAAATATGATGTAATCCAAATACGGTGTGGGACTCAATAAAAGGAACTATGCGAAATGAGTCAATAAACTATTGAAGTAAACAGAAGATACGTGGCATATATTTGACATAGAGCTTGAGTGAACGGTTAGCGGCTAATTTAGTTGAGAGTCCAGCCAATCAATGCACATGTACAGTAGATAGACCAAATATTGAAAACAACAAGATGGGCGAAACAACTGAAGAAGAAACAAAACAATCAATCCTCTAAAAGGCACTTGGTATCTGATATAACATAAAATCATATTATATATTATTATATATAGAAACTTTATTAACTAGGGCGAGTTTATTCCCCGGAATAGTTATAATATAAAATGAATACAAAACGGAACTCACAAATGCGGCCATAAGTTAAGTCACATATGACCGATTTTATTATATGATGTGTCAAATTAAAGGGGATGCTATTAGCTTTATTGTGGTATATAGATGAACTCATTTGGATTTACTGAACGTTATAAATTCGTCCATTGAAAAATACATTTTTTAGAATGTTTTTTTTTCTCCCTGAAAACGGTGCTCAGATTCCCCGGAACTCATTAATGTATTAAACAATTCTATTTCTTAAAACAGTGTATCAATTTGAGATCCACCACATTAAAGGTGATATTCGTAGCTTTAATTTGATATATTTATTTGTACAATTGGTCATTGTGAAACGTAGTTTAATATGGATTGAAAATAGCACTTTGTCTGTTGCGGATTAGATAGTATAAATACAGCGATAATCCTCGGAACTCACGGAACCCTTAATAAATTAGACATCCCTTTACCTATTACAATATATTTTATGTTATATTAAAGATGAGTCGCATAGCTTTAAGTTGATACATTGGTCGATATATTTGGAGATTTATTAAGTATTAAACTATTCGCTTTAATAATGCAATTTCCACGGCCTTATTTGACGGTGGTCAATGAGAAAAGGACAGGGCTGCATTGATTCCAATGCAACGTGTGCCCTAAACATACATATTATGTAGTAGTCTGGTAAGATATAAAGGCATCTTTAAGGAGTGTACATATTGTCACAGCAAACAAAAAATACGATGTAAGTGAACATGAAACTAAACGTACTGCGAACATGTAATTATAAGATAAAATTGGAATATCCCAAAATAATTATAAACAGATAATACGGTCATGGCCCATACGCACACATAAGACAGTTTGCAAGGGTAAATTATTATAGTTTATGAAGATCATGTAGACACTGGTAAATGAGAAGTAAACCAATAATTAGTCAATTGACTGGTACATGTATCTGTTTATGGACGGAACGTAATCTCCTGTAGGGAACCATATGTAGGCTATATAAAGAGAAATTAAAATTTATACTTTTATCATTATGACAATTACAATCAATTGATCTTATGTAAAATAGACTATGATGACTACCGTTTAAATATGTTTGCTTCAAATTGCGGTACTTTCCATGTACGCCACTGTACATTTGCACATCAATCAATATTTACCGCTATGAAAAAAACCCGATTAAAATACCATTCGTATACCAGCGTAGATTCCATATCAGCCGATAAGAACATATGTATACTTATCCCGTCAACACAGTGCGTATGTGCCGTGAAACACAGTGCCGTGAAACAGTTTTGATATCCAGTCAATACTATTTTTGCATTTTAAGGCCATTTGTAGGTGTTGACGGGATAAATAGAATAGTAGGTTAGTGCCCTAATGGGAAAACATATCTGGCGCGGCACGGAAACGGGATGTGCTCGGCAGAGCCTCGCCAATCCCGTTTCCTAAGCCTTGCCAGATATTTTGTCCCATTCACGGCACTAACCTACTATTCTCTATATATGCGCACTCTTATTTGACTATTCACGTGAAGCAGTTGCATGGTCATGCTTTACACTGATTGCGACAATTAATTCACATTTTTCTCCTCGGGGATATATGTATAGTAACTAATAAGTTGATCAATCAACAAGTTGATCAGAACCTACATCGTCTATATCACTTTATCAGGCATGCTAGTTTCCCCCATTGACACCTCCGATATGGCACGCTTAATCAATTACGTATTACAACAAACATTAAGCGCGTCATAATGGATTTTAATACTCGGCACGTGCCATAAATATGATCAGTCTGCGGGGATTCGCCGAGTCACAAACTATATACACGTATTAACAACTTGGATCTACCAATTGATCTCCAACTAAAATTATTCGACCATACAATTCTACCAATTCTGACATACGGGTGTGAAGTTTGGGGCTACGAAAATCTAGATATCCTGGAGCGAATACATACCGACTTTTTAAGACGAATAACAAAAAGTCGTAAATCCACACCGTTATACATGTTATATGCCGAGCTCGGTAGACATCCAATATCGATTACTATTAAAACCAGGATGTTAGGTTTTTGGAATAGAATAGTAAATGGCAACCAGACTAAATTATCATATCTGATGTTAGAATATATTTCGAACCTTGAAAACACTAATTTTAAATGGTTGCAGTTCATAAAACATATAGTAAATGAAACGGGGAATAATCTAGACTATAATATGAAGGAACTAAGTAAAAATAAAATTAAACGTACTCTAATGGATCAATTTATCCAAAACTGGCATTCACGTGTCTCGGAATCTAACAAAGGTAAGATGTATAATTTATTTAAAGATAACACAAATATAGAAGGATACTTCACATGTTTACCACAATCATTGTACTATAATCTTGTAAGATTTAGAACAGGTAATCATAAACTCCCAATCGAGACAGGTAGATGGTTAGGGATACCCCATTCTGAACGTAAGTGTACCATATGTAATAAAAATGATTTGGGTGACGAATTTCATTATCTGCTAGTCTGTCCACATTTCTCGAATAAACGAAAATTGTATCTCAAACGTTACTATTATCGGTATCCAAATGTTATAAAATTCAAAGAACTTCTCAATTGCAAGTCAGAAATACAGTTACGACGGTTGAGCATCTTTATTGCTGAGATTATGCGTTTTTTCCAATAACTATTGACTTAAATGTACCTCCTAGATTATAAAGTAATTCACATGTTCATAATTTTGTTATTTATGACTTTTGTATTATAGTTCAATAGTAATCATACATCACAGAGTCATTCACAAGTGGTGCAGATCCTGTTGGGATGGCTTCTTACTTTGAGCAATCTCATCCGGGCTACACTAATTGTAGATATTATACTACTGACAATTATGAGTAAACACAACATACTGTTGTTCAGTCACATACTAGTAAATCAAGATGTACATTGTTCACACCTATCAATATGCATGAAGGATTGATATGATATTTGCATGGTAAATAACGACACGATATGCATGCTATTGGAGGGTGAAGGCCGCATACACAAATATATGAGTTGTCGTTGTGCGTGCGGTTCCGCATCCAACCAATACAGGCACACCCATACTACGATGTCTAACTTACGAGAAACTGTATAATAACTTATGTATTAAGTGGCATACATACTCTCACCAACTTTCGATTTTCGCTATCTGATGAGAGTGTGTCCCACTACAATTCACCGTGTATTCATCCTGACATGCCCTGTCTCGTTCTCCATATTCCTGGAGACTGAGACACACAGGGATGTGCGGGTCTTTTTTGCAATCGAATATACTTGCAACCCGTTTTCTATATGCTTGTATGTTTAATAGTAAAATGTTTGACGTAGCATTAAATTTTACCAAATCTAACTCCTATAAACTCGTAGATGAGTTTCTAAGAATTGGAATTATTGTCAAACTATGTTTAAACAAATTGTTCTGATTCGGATCCAAACTTACTGACCACGTTCCTTTACATATAATACTTGATGAATTTCTCCCAGTCAATACTCGCTACTGATAAATACCATCAAGCCGAATCATTGCAAAATATATAGATGTTGACTATTTAACTAAATTTCCCTGCAAACAAGTTCGCTGATAAATTAGACCGAGTACAGTACTTCCACATAACTCTCGCCATGCTGTTGTTGTTGTTCATAATAAATTATGCTTGTACATGTATGCACTCATATACCACTAAGTGGTCTGAGATCATTGCCAAATAAAGGATATGTTCTGTTCTGTTCTGTTCACAAAGAGGGACACAGTCAATAAAATTAATGATTTATCTTGTATTTAAAGGCATATTGTGTCTCCGATATACCTCGAAACTGATGATTTTTTTTTTAGAGTTCTATCGTTTTTCTGAACCCAACTATACAAGTGAAAATGTTTATCGTCTTATACACATACAATGTACTTATCGTTTGCAGGTCGTTGCCTTATTGATCGGCGCCAACGACATACCGCATTCCGACGCGAACCAGGTTTTAGAAAATCTCCAACAGCTGTGTGAAAATTTACATCACATGAATGACAAGTACGTTTCTGCAAAATATGTATAATTTATCAGGATATATTCAATTCGTCCATTATGATCAGAATATACATTGTTCTTAATTTATGATTATGATATATACCGTTCGTCATTTCTCATCAGGATATATACTGTTCGTTATATATGATCAGTTCGTCAGTTATGAGCAGGATATGTACTATTCGTAAATTATGACCATAATATATTAGGATCATATGATATATACTCTTCGTTATGTATGATCATGATTTAGTGTTCGCCATTTATGACCATGATATATACTGTATGTCATGTCTGATCAGTATATGTACTGTTCGTACATTAGGATCAGGATATAGATATATGGTATCTTATTATTTCAGGCTTATGGTATTGATATCGGAGGTGGTCCCCAGAGCGGAAAACAGGTTTCCTGGCTGTCGATCGAATCCCGAGTTTCTAAAGGACTGTACAACGCGATTTCCAAAGAAGTGAATGATCAACGCTTGCATGACGTTGAACGTGTCGTACCCGGGGTTCGCTAAGGTTATAAAAATGCCCAACATGCCATGCAAAGATACGAAGATACATAAGATTAAATTTTACTGCCATTGCAACTTGCCGGAAATGATCGATAATATGATAAAATGTTCTAATCAGCTTTGCAAAGTTACATGGTTTCACAACAAATGTGTATCTGCAAAACAGACTGACAAGTGGTTTTGCCGTGGATATTCTTGGTGAGAGGAACAATATATTGACGACAACTGAATAAATGGTCCTTACATATGCAGGTGCACTAGACGCACACTTGCAATGTATATACTTTGTTCTGGTAGTCGTGTTCCCCAATTATCCCGGATCGCTTGATTATGTCTTGTATTTTTAAACTCACATCAGCGAAGTTAAGTGCAGCGTGGCGGCTATAGAAATTCTCCAGGTGCGTCCTTCCAGTGAAGCTATTATTTTCTCGATCCCTGGTCGTCTTTGAGCACATTTTTACTATTTGTTGTATTAGTTGTGTCCTTTTTACATACAGCTTCACTTCAGCTGTTGATAAGAGGTACTTGTGTCATGGACTGTGAATACAGCACAGACCGTGATACAACCGAACAGGCGCAATAAAACAGCAGTTGCAGTGTATACTTGTTTCTGTTAGTCATGTCCACAGAGTATGATGGATCGCTTGACTATGTCTTGTAAACAAAATCAGGTGCGGTATTCTATCTAATGATGTTGAGAGAGATATATTGTGCTTCTAGACAGGCAGGCAGGCAGGCAGGCAGGCAGACAGTCGTAGCTTCCGTTACTTTCGCTGCATTCGGCCCATTCGCACAGTTCCGCGCTTTGTCGGCTGTTATACAACAGCGCGGAGAATTCCGAAGATGGTTCGGTAAAATTCGTGTCTAATTTATTATTATAACTATAATGAGCAGAAACATGTTCAAAAGTGTGTAGATCCTATCCTACTCAAAATGATAAACTTGAAACTTGTCAATTTATTAACACGAATTACTTGTACGCGCATCATGCACATAGTGAACTGTTGTTGTTGTTGATATTTAGATAACACAGTGAACCGTTTCAGCAAAACGCCGTGTACACATATATTGATGTTTTACAGCTATACTAATGTATTATGTAGGCTATATGTATTATAATTATACACGGACGTGCTACACACGATACACATTAATGATAACACAGGTAAATATGGCATATATACAAGTGCATGTATATATAGCAGGGTCCCTTAACAAGAAACAATGGATTATCTATACACCCGGACAAAAGTGTAATTTGTACATGGTAAGTAGCAATGGCTATATGGAATTGAAAAATAAGCGGCTCCAAAAATTCTGGCTACCGTAACATGTGTAAAATGCATGAATACAAGATGGCCGCCACATATATTATCATCCTGGCACGCACAATATAGCGTTTGGCTGACACATTTATGTATTTAAATGTTTAAAAGTTATACCACTGGCTACACTTATATGAATGTGAATACGGATACTATTTAATTAAATGATTTCCTCACTTGCATAGATACAAAATGGCCGCCGAAGTTCATTATTTTGCCATATATTTTCTTCCTCACCTGGTGGCTAATTAAGTAGATTTAACGTCAGAATGGCATTCCTTAATACCAGCGAGCTGCTTTAGTAATATTAGCAATACAGCTAATAATTAATAGATACCACATTAAAATAATTATCAATAACATTTAAATATACAGTATATAGTGTGCTTCATTTGATGGATAATTGCGCTATACCGCTTCAATTTAGATACTAGGCACAATAGAAAACAAGATACCCAGAGGAGACACATGAAGCTGTGTAAAATATAAACTAACGTGCTACATCATGATAAGCCCATGTCAAACGTACATCGGTGGTCTATGGAACTTCATCACGACACAGCGTGTCCTCCAAGACGAGCGGTGTGCTGTCTGAAAAGGAAAGGAGAAGTATGTAAAATACATAACAAATAAAACAAATGCAGCGAAAGCGCCACAACTATTCGCCAATAAATACAAAGATAGTCCCAGCATAAAATAAGTAAATGTACGGTACATGAAGACATGTAATGAATGTTTTATTTTCCATAATATAGGCCACCGGCTCACAATACAACATGGTATTATACACATTGGTATTATACACATTACAGCAATGGTACCGCCTTTGAACGGCCAGTGAACAAAACAGTCCACTGGGGCGATTGAACCTGGATAGTGTGGCGTTATAGATCTCCCGATTACCTCACCATCATGTCTCAAAAGGATTGTACAAGGTAATCAGAAAGATATACAACAACTACACAGCGTTAGTTGGAACAGTCGGAAGTAACTGGTTTAATAGTGAAATGAGTTGTAATCAAATGGCATGACCATCCAAGGGAACATCCGGGCCGGATTTCTGAGAAAAGCAAATTCACTGGGTGCCATGGTTGCCAGTCACCGCACAACGAAAAAGGAAGGATATGTCAATGACCAACTCTACAGTATGACGTAAAATTGAGTGATCGTAACTTATCTTGATATATTTTCTAAAACGTTTATGGAATTGGACAGGAAGCACCTGACTACCCTCAATTTTATTATGTTTGTAAATCACGCCACCGTATAATTGTTGGTGGGCGATCAATGATTGCATCAGTGCATTCATAATGCTACTAAATTTTATAACAATATCACCCAACAGTGTGATGGATACCCGGCACAGTTTCTCCAATGAAAATCAATCCACTATTGATGCCTTACTTGTAATTATTACACTCTTGCAAATTATTTGCACGGGTTTCGCTGTGAGAGAAAACCCATAATCAACTCCTTACAGATAATACACCGTGAGGAGAACACCCGTAATTGCGCGCCTGTTTTCTTGGAAACCACGAGCTACGGGGCGCCATGCAGGACAGGTTAATTATGTGTACAAAATTGAGTTTTGTAACACTAAAAATCACAAAATTCAATTCTGTGTCACAAAATTCAATTCTGTGTCACAAAATTCAATTCTGTCAATTCTGTGTCACAAAATTCAATTCTGTGTCACAAAATTCAATTCTGCATACGTTTCGTATACAAAATTCATTTTTGTTATAAAGGATTCAATTTTGTAAGACAGAATTGAGTTTTGTGAAGAAAATTCAGTTTTGTGGGACAGAATTCATTTTTGTCCACAAAAATTAGTTTGCGTAGGATAGTCTATGTCATCTCTACGTTGATTGGTTGAGATCGGTCTTAGTCCATTTTACTAGATGGTGGAGTACACTTGCAGGTTTAAATATTTCAATGCGAAAATATAACCCAATATATCAATATTATACTTCTTTATGGACAGTTATTTTGGTTATATTATGATTATAAATTAGTGGTCACACCATATAAGCATATATACTTTGAAGGAGAAATAATAAAACTATTCAGAATTTTCCCTCAATTATGTAAACAGGGTCAAACATAAAGTAGCCGGGACATAGCTAGACCTGAGAGCATGCCCATATATAGAGAATACCAGGCTAGTGTATTTGGATATCAAGTTTATCAGGCAAGGCTAGGAAACGCGTAGGAATTCCGAGGCTTGCCGAGGAATTCCTACCGTTTCCGAGCCGAGCCTGATAAACTTGATATTAAAATACACTAGCCTGGTATTCTATTTATCAGGTAACGTTTTATGCTCGAAAATGACATTAGATGACGTCGTATTCTAACAGTAGATCTAACCTTGTGAAACAAATGGTATTTGGATCTGTGTCTACTAGTTGCGAAGTTACGTGTTCGCAACTATGTGTCTACATGCATTATTTACAGTATACACCATCTTAGTATTCATGGTATCTACACAAGTACTACAGATGGTTTCCTCAAATGGCCCAATACACACATTCTGTTTATAAACACAGACAGCAGTCAGAACACAGGCCACAGAGCGTGTATTATTGATTTAACTGGGGCAGATGTACCTTGCGATACACAATAAATGACGTCAGTACTCGCGGGAGATCTACATGTACATGAATTATGTGTACAATTATAACGCAAATGAGTTTACATACGAATGAGTTTGTCAACGTTTGACTGTTTGGAGATAGTTGAAGCAAAATGGCAGAATGAGAAATGAATCATCGGCAGAATGAGAAATGAATCATCGACATTGAATGTGTAGATCGGCGACCGTGACCCATTTCTCCAGTACAGTTTCTGACCAATGGTAGTCCTTCTTACATGCGTGTGCATAATTGACAGAATTGAATTTTGTGACACAGAATTGAATTTTGTGACACAGAATTGAATTCTGTGCAATTTTGTGACACATAATTGAATTTTGTGGCACAAAAATGAATTTTGTTGACAAAATTGAGCCATGTCCCACTTGGCGCCCCGTACGAGCTACCATGCAAAATGTTTAATTTGTATTACTGTCAAAATAAAGTTATTTGAAAATTTGGAAGGTATCTCGACTAATCTAGAATGTTAATGTGATTGAACACATTACAAACATGCACTCAAATATATCTGGCTCATATAAACAGCTGCGTAATTTGGAGTTTAATAAATAGGATATTCCATCGTACATGTTTGAATAGCGGAAATAATACACTCGTGTCCGTCGGCGTCCGTGCAAGCAACTCGTTCTCTACCCTCACTCGTTCTTACGCGGAAGCCGACGCACACTCATGTATTATTTCCCGCTATTCAAAATGTACGATGGAATATCCTCTATACAAATAAAATATGGTTACGCCAACTCTTCCTGCACTGTCTGATTTTGCCAAGATTCGACTTGGACATAACTCTAACTCTGGGATGTATGGATTGCGGTGATCCGGCCGATATGCCACATCGTTTTCATTGCATAATATTTAATGGAGCAGCTGTTGTACATATGTTTCCTACCTCTGTGGCCAGCACATTTTCAAGATATTGGGATAACGTATTTCTCCCATTCAACTTGCGACAGTTGCAAGAGACAAACATCATTAGTATATTTGTGTTTTGGACAAATACATTGATTATAGTCTCAGAGCATAACACAATTGGGACCTTGAGCTTCGGACAAAGGTGTCAGGAACGACCAAATTATCCCCATAAGTGGCAGACGTTTCTACGCGTTGAACACAACAGGGCCTAGTTGTTCACATTCTGCATTGCTGTGTCTGAAATTACTGACCATGAAGAGAAATAAGTCGTCATAACGGCTAGTAACGGCCAGTACGATCACTCTAATCCAGATGTGTTCTAACAAGATGAATAATGCTTTTTTGGCACTTAGTATATTGATCCATGACCGTCTGTGCAATGTCTTCACGATACTCTGTTGCGTATTATATTACTATGTTACCCACATCATATATAATACATGTAACGCAATCATCTGACTGTGTTGTGTCGTTAAACCATGATATATTCGGTCGCACATGCAATACAGAATCCCCATCATAATTGTGTTATGTAAGATATATATACATGTACATGTATATTCATATAGAAGTGTAGCTTACCACCTAGAGATATACAGACATGTAACTATAACCCTTATGTATATTTTGGCTAAGAAATAACATTTGTGTCATCAATCAGCGATCATAATTATGCAAGAGCTAGCCATGAGGAGAACCACTTTTATCGTATACGGAACACATGTTACATGAGAAATTGCAGAAGAGGAAGTCATCGCCAAATATTGTGAGCCAATGAGAAACTGTAACTATGAAGAAGCCGATATCTGCATAATGATGCACATGGTCAACGCATTGTCAAAATGTGCCAGGAGTACTACGACAGTGGACACTGATGTACATGCAATTGTCATAATCAACCAATTTAATTGTGTCGTGGAAACACATCTGGACACCCAGGTCTGGTCAGTCTTTGGATCTGGCAAACACATTCAGAATTGCCATACTAGCACTCAGTGCAAAAGTCTTGGCCATGGCAAACTGACAGCATTGCCACCATGACATGCCCTAATGGGATGTAATACAGCGTAAGACACGTGCATGGATTACTTGGAATACAATACATGGACCTCACCGAGGCACTGCTATCCATGAATATTACTATATGTATACATTTTACCATGGATTCCCCACAAGACTAGTGAACTCACATCCGCTTAAAAGGGCGCACAACATATGCTTGGGACACATTCAACCTACTCAGATATAAAAATGTTTTCCTTTTCTCAACAAAATATAAAGAATTGTGTTTGCAGCATACGAACCAGTTTTCTAACAATGCCTTAAAATACATTGGATAAACGAACAGCAACTTTGTTTTAGGTTTTCATACAGATACCAATGTATTTAACCCTATACTACTTTCCAGGATGTCCTCATCCAACATGCTAGATAGATTATGTTACAAAGTTTCGTCTAAATGACCTGTCAACAAGAATTTAGACAGTACATCACCAGAGGAATATGGGTGAAGACAATATGGCTCAACATGGACACACATCTGGATGATAATTTCGGATGCTGCACAAGGTTGTATTGAGCTCATCAAATACGTATACAAATCACACAGTAATAGTCAATTAACAATACATGTCATTCTAGATCAATGATTAGTTGTGTTAGAACATCAGTAGCCCAACATAGTGAATTTGGCGGGCATCTTGGATTTTTATGCAAATATTACAATGATCAAAATACATACGGAGGTTATTTAAATTCCTTATTATACCACTACATATCATTTCTAGCATAACAAAGATGTTTAATACACCATTAGTGTCCCACAATATAGAACTATATATATTTCTGGCGGCCATTTTGAATTTATTGATTTTTATGTGTCTGGTCGGATTTCTTGGAGCCGCTTATTTTTTAAATGTGTACCATCCATGTAAAAATTGCACTTTTGTCCGGCGTGTATAGATAATTGTGTTAAGGGACCCCACATCAGTGTTATATGTATATTACTATATCCAGTAGTAAGGCTTTGTCGTTGTGAAACATGCATATTGAATTCAGTCAGCCTTGAACAATTATTATGGACTGTTATATTATCTGCCAGGTTGAATAAGAGTGTAGACGCTCGTGGATAGGAAATGTACGTATGTCAGTGTGCGCGTGTGTGTGCTTACTTGCGTGCGTTTATATGTATATACACATGCATGCATGTATGTGAAATGGTTCGTATTGTTTCCAGTAACCGAGTCTCTTAAGTACTTCACTATGGCCGTGTCGTCGCTGGATGAGGTCAAGGTCGGGGTCTGGTCCGTGGGGGAGTGGCAGGACAGATTTACATCGGGGCTTGGCTGTTGGTCACCCGCCGACGTAGAACCGTAAGTATATAATTATGTGGCTGTGACTGAAAAAAATGGCGCTTATGGGATTTGTGACCGGTGTAGAACCAGACCAGCCTGTGCACCCGCACAGTCAAATCAGGTTCTGCACTGTTCTCCATTTCATCAATGGGACATCCGTCATACATTTAACGAGCAATATATATATAAATAATTATCTTGCTATCGGAGTGCGCTATTTGACAAGGAGCTACACTGTCCACAAATCACATAAGCCCCATCTCTCCAGTCACAGCCACATATAAGAGATATAGTCCCGTGTGTCAACAGAGCACGTATCCGTATAGTAGAGGAATGGCAAGATATTACATCGGGGTTCGACGGTTAATTGGTCTCCCGCGGATGTAGAACCGCAAGACGTGTAAACATATCCCTATTTAGGTTTAAACACACTAAATCATCGGATATGCATGCGCGGTGTAGTCAAAAGTAGTACGTAAACTAATATACTTCACATGCATGCTAATGTACCATTTATATCAGTTTCAAGCATATGCTTTGGGATTATTATGTAAGTTGGACCATGTTTGTCATGTGAGGCGGGTTCATTCCAGGCGCTGACTTTTTGCGCCACCACCAGGGTGGTCACAGGAGATTGAATTTATCTTTCTGAACAATAATCAAACCTATATTTTAATTAGTGAATATCCAGAGCAGAATTGCTGCAGGTTATGGGAAAATAGGTCCCACAACATCCATACGAAAAATGAAAGTATCAGAGAATAGCAAAATGTGTCGTCATTGGTTAATTTGTAGGAAACATCTTTGGTTGTGGTGGACCTTTAAGCTGATCGGCGATCTGCTGACATGTGAGAAAACAACCAGCTAGTGGCTCGACTACGACACATTTTTTTGTAGTGTGTACATTATTTGATGTAAATAAAATAAGATAAATTTAACGATTGTCAAAACAAAGTGCAAAACTGTAACAATAAAATTCCAAATCTTTAAAACGATCGGACGTTTACAGATGTGCATCCCAAATGCTTTCATAGAAGGTCTAGTATTAATGAAAGACATATATAACACTATACACATTAATATAAATCAGTGTATGCTATGCACTTGTACTATAGGAATGAATGGCATTTTTGTGGAATTTATCGGGGTATAAACTTGGAAAAGTCGCGGGAATACTGGACGAAGCGATACAAAATTACAATATATTTTTTTTTTTTATTTTTTTTCGAAAATTGTAATTTTTTAAGGCCTCGTCCAGTATTCCCGCGACTTTTCCAAGTTTATTTCCCCGATAAATTCCACAAAAACGCCATTCATTCCTTATCATTCCAGCATTTGAAATAAATTCATCAAGAAAATGTGTTTATTTTCCGTTTTCTTAAGAATTAATTATTTTAACTGCGCCTGACGGTTACGGAAAGTAGTTCGGCATGGAGTTTACTGGGATATAAATTTTGGACAGAGACTTGCTACGGACCAATCAAATGTTAGGGAATTGTGTAAATATTTTTGTGCTGGAATTATTAATTCTTATTTTCAGACGGTTTGTGGAATGCTCGGAAAAGATGTTCTCGGGAAGAGAAAAACTTCGTATCTACTTTCCGTGCTGCGGGAACACGGCTGATATGAAATGGTATTTATTGCATAGAACGATCTTTTATAGAGTAATTCCTATACTATTAGCGTATTAATAATCATAATACATTAGTGAAATAAACACTTGACAGAAAGGGTGCGGCCTTGGAACGGCCAGTAAACAAACTGTCAACTGGGGTGGTTGAACCTGGTTGGCACGGCGCCACAAACCTCCAGCTTACCATCATGCCTCAAAAGGACGAAACATACACGGCAATAAAAACGGATTAATATAATGGATGAAAAAGACAAAATAATCAAGACAAAAAACAAACACGGTATGAGTGAAATGAAAGATAAATCTGATTTCCCCAGTCTGTATTTCAATAAGTCTATGTTTACAGCTACTCGCACATACTGGTTATAAATCAAATTATGGAAACCTGATTCCAATCAATGACAGTACTGTCTGTGTTTCAGTGTTTAACCCTTTCAACCCTAAGGAACTGGAATGGACTGCGATATGCTAATGTTCCGACCAATCCAATGGTCACAAAATGATTTTCAGATTCGTCCATTTATGAAAAGGCGGTTGTTTTCTTCTAAGAAATATGAAAATTACTTGCAAAAAATGCAGATCCTGATGAGACGGCTCGTTACGAGCCGGCTTATCTGGATCTGCACGGTTTGCATAAACCGCTATAGCGGGCTTTCGGGTTCAAAGTGTTAATCAATTAATGTCAAAGTATGGACACGAGGTCCACAAATCTAGCCAATCAATGACGCTATATGGTCTGTGTTGTAGGGTGTACGACAAAGGTCACGAGGTCATAGGCACGGACTGCGTTGACGGGGCACTCAAGGATTTCTTCACCAGATATAAAATCCCCTTCACAGAGTCCAGGATAGAGAGTATAGACGGAACCTTGTACCAGGTTGGTTGCTGAGCAACATTCACACACACGCACACCCACACACACGCACGTACACACGGACGCACGCACGGACGCATGCATACACACACACACACGCACGCACGCACGCACGCACGCACGCACGCACACACACACACACACACACACACATAAAAACTTCAAATTGGAAATGGATATAATAGTGTTGCCTGTTGACAACACAGTCTTAAAGAACATATATCAAGAAAAACGTACAAATGTGCATTCAAATATATTTTGGACGCATATAGTAAATCAAGATGCATGATCACGTGGTGACAACAACAACAATTACTGAAACTTCCAGAAGCGCCTCCGATTCAAGGTACCGTATTATTTTATATTGTCTTTATTATGCAACGGATTTTGATGAAATATGGCGCATCAAACGCGTCATGTTTGGCTGCATTTAGTGGTACTTTGGTCCAAACTTCTGTCGTTTTTGCGAAGAATCGATTTCCGTGTTTAGTGTAATACTGAGACGGAAATCGATTTTTCGCAAAAACGACATAAGTATGTGCCGATGTCCCGAGACCACCCAATGCAGCTCAGTTTATTGCGCCATATTTCATCAAAATCCGTTGCAGGAAGGAAACTATCAATACATACTTACTTGGAGTGGGCGCGCTTTCAACACTTTATACCATTGTTGTTGTTGTTCTAACCGCGTGATCATGCACCTTGTAAATGCAGTAAACCCGGCCCCAAAATAAAATGCCGTCGGAAGTTACTATAGGAATGAATGGCCTTTTTGTGGAATTTATCGGGATATAAACTTGGAAAAGTCGCGGGAATACTGGACGAAGGCCGGAAGGCCTCGTCCAGTATTCCCGCGACTTTTCCAAGTTTATATCCCCGATAAATTCAACAAAAGGGCCATTCATTTCTTATAATTCCAGCATTTGAAATAAATTCATCAAGAAAATGTGTTTATTTTCCGTTTTCTTAAGAATTATGGACGTTTACATGTTTGCATTATTTAGGCAAATGTCATCTCAACCTAAAAATGGTGAATTTCAAAAAATGTGTGTGCCACAATAAAACGTATTGTATTGCGGCTACCCGGTATGCAGGTATGTGATATGCCATTTTCCGGTATATCTGCGCTTATCACTAGTCACACCATGTATTTAGAAATCTGTATCAGTTATGCCCGACGTACATTACAGACATGCTGTGTTTTCCCACGTTTCAGAGTGACGACAAGCGGATCAGATTGTACGGCTGTGACGTTCTAAAGTTTACCAGGTAACGGTAGCTCATATACATAATAGTAGTATATAGGTATACGCTTACACATGTATATAATAAAGTAGTAGTATGCATCTAGAGGCCTATATACATGTAGTTATATAACTACGATGTCTGTGCGGTATTATCTCAACTATATGTGTAACAGACCTGGGGAAGGGTGGGAAATGTGGGGAGGACAAAATAGAATCAGGGAAAATGTATAGACTCCGTGCATATGAACATTTAGACATGAATAAGTGTAATTTATGTTATTGATGTTTTCTTTCTTGGTTTCGATTGTCAACTTGTGTAAGTGGTCATGTGTGAATTGTTGGCTTGGTTCCTACAGTATTGGATCATAGAACACGATTTATCCCGTAAACACAGTGCGTATGTGCCGTGAAACACGGTGCCGTGAAACATTTTTGATATCCAGTCAATACTATTTTTGCATTTTACAGCCATTTGTAGGTGTTGACGGGATAAATAGAATAGTAGGTTAGTGCCGTGAATGGGAAAACATATCTGGCGCGGCACGGAAACGGGATGTGCTCGGCAGAGCCTCGCCCATCTCGTTTCCTGAGCCTTGCCAGATATTTGTTCCCATTCACGGCACTAACCTACTATTCTCTATATACACACCATACATGCACTTTACATATTAATAAGAATTGTCATCACTCTAGCTACAATAACCTGTTGTGTGTAGGTCAACATTTAGTAAACTGTATATTTTATACATTTAAACAAATAATCTTTGATGTAGAACTAGTAAATTGCCGATATACACCCCCCCCCCCATTCACCCACCCGCATTATGTTCATGCCTGTACGCACAAGGCTACGTACAACTTATGTTACTAAATATATTAAATCATCTTGGAAAGAATTACAAGAAGTATTAGCTAGCTTTCAGTTCAATCCAAATTATGATTATGTACATGCTTGTTTGCAAATACAGTCTAATGAATATGCTGAAGCCAAATCATCTTTCATACAGCATCCTCCATTACACTTGCGTTGTTCAACGCGTAATTACGTTCATCTATACCCCACAGTGACGTAGAGGGGCCGTGTGGTGCTATATACGATTCAGCCGCTATTACGTCGATAAATAACGTCGATCTGCAACGGTAAGTTAGTTTGATAAGCAATTGCTTCCCTTTGATGTATCATCTAGCATTATTACCTGCGGAAAGTAACTCTGCAGAATACTCTATATGCCATTCAGTTACTACAGAGTTACTTCCCGCAACTGCATTGTCCCGCAATGACACGGAAATCCACTTCCGGTAAGTAAATCTGGCAAATACTTTTATCTCCCTGATTTAAATTTCCGCAGTTTTTCATTGTTTTTAGCAAAATAATGTAATTATGTTACGTCGAAGTTCTTTTCTTACGCCTTTGGGATGATATATATATATATATATACACGTATATTACATCGTGTTTTATGATAACCTTTTATTCCAACGTTTTTTGTTATTTTACTTCAAAGATGCCCTTTCTCAGATAGTCAATCTACTAGTATGATGTTTCGCTTTATTAAAATAAAGAGGAAATCGTCTTTCATTCTACCATACTGTGAAAAATATTGAATACAGATACAAATGTACTTGGAGAGGATTTCAATAAGTTTTATAAGCTTTCAATCCAATCCAAACTACTACATGTTTGTATGTGAATGCAGTAAATAAATATGGTTATACCAAATGTACATGAAATTAATAACCACTGATCGCAGACGTACTAGATTTCACAAACCTTGTTACGTTTTAGTACGATAAACACGTTTTCCCCACTCGCCCATCTTTTTCAGGCGACTAATAGACCAGATAAAATTGATTTCAGAAATACAATGCAAATGTTCAATTACTGTATATCTATATCACAACTTTCTGCGTATATCTGAGATCCAGCTGGTAATACTATTTAAACAATAGTCATTACGCAGTGTTTTATTTCTATTTTTGGTATTAATTGTGTCATTTTTGTTTCGCTTAAGTCGGTGATAGGCACAGGGGTTCGAAGTTGTGCTGGGAAAAGTGTACTGAGTCCGAATCGGTGGGCGTCTTAGTACGCCCACCGATTCGGACTCAGTACACTTTTCCCATCACAACTTAGTACGCCCACCGATTCGGACTCAGTACACTTTTCCCAGCACAACTTCGGACCCATGTGGAGATAGGTGGTGTTTTTGTCATGGACTTTGACAATACAGCTCAGTCCGTGGTAGAAATTGACAGGTGCAATAAAGCGGCACTTGCAACGTATACTAGTACTTTTTCTGGTAGTTGTCATCGAATATTATCATGGTTCGCTTGACTATGTCTTGTATTTGTCTCGTATTTTTACAGGTACTGTGACAACCTGAAAACTATGATGGCCGACGATTGTCATCTTCTGTTGTTTACTCTCGAGTTTGACGTCACAAAATATCCGGGTGAGTGTAGATCCGTCTCAAAATTGGTTACCGCAAGTTACTGCCCTTAGAACAACTTCCGGGGCTTTGAATTAGAATAGTCGGAATCACAGGTTGAAGTAACGGACCGAGGTCTATAAATACATTAAATATGCCTAAAAACATCAATAAATGAAAAAGAAATAAGCTAAAATTATTTGTTTTACTCCCTCCATATACTCCATTATATAATGGAGTATATGGAGGGAGTAAACAAAAAATGTTTAGCTTTTTCTTTTTTTTCATTTATTGATGCTTTTAGTCATATTTAATGTATTTATAGACCTCGGTCCGTTACTTCAACCTGTGGTCGGAATGTGTCGGTTTGACACAGAGGTGCCATACAAAAATCATGATCCAGTTTATAATATACATTTTATAAACACGTATACTATAGAGACATTGATGGCATGCGACTTGTTCCAGTCGCCTGTGGAACATGTCATGTTGTTTAGTTTCCCCTCATTACTTTCACTGTAAACCAAGGTGCATGATCACGTGGTTACAACAACTACAACAATGGCTGAACGTGTTGAACGCGCGGCCACTCAAAAGTAAGTATTATTTGATATTTTCCTTAATAGGAAACGGATTTTGATGAAATATGGCGCAGCAAACGGGTCTTCCTGAGCTGCATTTGGTGGTCCCGGGAGTGCGGCACATACTTATGTCGTTTTTGTGAGGAATCCATTGCTGTGTCAGTAGACAGGAAATCAATTCTTCGCAAAACGACAGGAGTTTGGACCATAGTACCGAGACCACCAAATGCAGCTTCACAAGACACGTTTGATGCGCCATATTTCATCAAAATCCGTTACATAATAAGGACACAATAAAAGAACACGTACTTTGAATCGGAGGGCTTCTGGAAGTTTCAGTTGTTGTTGTTGTTGTTGTAACCATGCGATCATACACCTTGAAAAATATGCAACGGGACGTCAACCACTTTGAATGATACATACTACCGGAACGAATACCTGTATCATTCAGATTGGGTGGGTGGGGTAACCATTGTCTGAGTCCGGGGTCAGAGTCTGTGACATGTGGCTATATATTTATTTATTTATTACATACACTGTGTTTTGGCAGTGTATTAACATCATAATGCACTAGTGCGATAAATATGTAATTTATATAATGTAAACACCAACAGAAACATGCCAGATGATCAGTACAACTTCAACGTATTTTCATGTGCTTATGCAATACTATAATCCAGCATGTGTGATGATTTAGTATTGTATTCATAAACCTCGGCATATCCTCTTTCCGTTCTTATGAAATCAGGAAACGTGTTTAATAAATAGAATATTATTCATCACTCATGCAAAATCATTTATTTATTAAACTGGAAAAGCACCATTTCATTTGAAACCAGTACATTCCTTTAATAAAAAACATATTAAATCATCACTCGTGCTAAATCATTTATATATTAAACTCATTGACTGGTGTCATAAGAAACTCGGCAAAGCCTCGTTTCTTATGCATTCAGTAAATTCGTTTAATAATACACATATTTAATCATCAAGCATGACTTGTTCACTCGTTTCATAAGAAACTCGGCGCAAAGATTCGTTTGTTAAGAACTCGTTAAATTCGTTAAATAATTATATATACATATCGTATTAAATCATCACCGCTGTAAGATCCCCTATATATTTCAGGGCCACCACATAGCATTCCAGTGGAGAAAATCAAGGAACTTTTCGGTGAGGATAATGGTCATTTATACCGTCAACACAGTGCGTA
Organism: Conchocele bisecta; assembly: GCA_029237695.1. NCBI lineage: Eukaryota > Metazoa > Mollusca > Bivalvia > Lucinida > Thyasiridae > Conchocele > Conchocele bisecta. Next base: position 67,649,441 of record CM055275.1, read on the forward strand.
TGTGCCGTGAAACACGGTGCCGTAAAATATTTTTTGATATCCTGTCAATGCGACCTAATCACTGCGTATGAATATGTGCGGTGGCTGGGGTTATTTTATTTTTGCATTTTAAAGCCATTTGTAGGTGTTGACGGGATAAATAGAATAGCAGGTTAGTGCCGTGAATGGGAACAAATATCTGGCGCGGCACTTGCCTTGCTAAGCCTTGCCAGCTATTTTTCCCATTCACGACACTAACCTATTATTCTCTATATATAATGCAATGCCAGTGTCATTTTTTATATCACTGTGTCTCATATGATATCCCAAATAGTCCATATGTGGTTATCCGCTTTGCTTTATAGAGTGCAAGGAATATAGCTTTATTTGATCGAGCTGCAAGGACTGCATGTTGTATTCATGTGACAATTGCTCTAATCACGGTCGCGTTTGTGGCTAGTCTAGTTGTTGATCTGCTATTATGGATATATACTTCACGTGAATCAGCAAACTCGTTTAACCCTTTCAGCCCTAAGTAACTGAATGTGCTGCGATATGTTAATTTTGCAACCAATCCAATCGTCACAAAATGGTTTTCAGACTTGTCCATTTAAGGGGGTGTTTATGTTCTCAAAAATGTGAAAATTACTTGTAAAAAGTGCAGATCCTGATGAGACGGCTCGTTACGAGCCGGCTCATCTGGATCTGTACTGTTTGCATAAACCGCTATAGCGGGCTTTCGGGTTCAAAGGGTTAATAAGTATCACATTTAATCGTCGCTCATGTAAGATCCGCTATTTTCACAAACCACAGGGTTTTACATTCAATCTAAGTCTACGTGCTATTCCAATTTGACCACAGGTGAAAAATTCACGTACGAGCACCTGTTGACGTATGACAACAATATGGAGGATGAAACTCAGGGCGAAGGTGAAGAACATCACAATGGCGACGAAAAATATCCAGAAGGTCATCACCATGGCGACGAAGGTCACGCGTGTGATGGCCATGGAGACCACAGTGTCGCCAGCGAAGAGAAGACAGAGAAGGACAAGATTTTGAATAAAATGTTTGAACTTGAACACATGTGGGCTAACTATCACCTGATTACTCACAAACCATAAATGGAAAACTATTTTCTTGTTCACATTTTAGCGCAACGCAGTAAACGGTTTATCAATATTGATGTATACAATTTGCAGTATGCTACTATGGTAAATGCTGTAATGAATGTATGTATCATTTATGAAATAAACTGTTATTGTTACACGACTGCCGTTGTTCGACATCGCTGACAGTCGTGTTCAAACGTACAGTGCATGCTGTTTGACCGTGGCTGTGGACAATGCTCATTCCGGGCCAAGCCAACACCAATGTAATGCATGCACACGTATCGTGACGATACTAGAACGTGCCATTACGTCACCAGACTAGTTCACAATGGTCGCACTGAAATTTTGAAATTGAACATTTATGAGTAAATCAGCTGTTTGAATGGAGCAAGTTATCAAAGTCCCGAAAGTGTTGCATATGTCTGCTCAAGTTACACGATATTTCCGATGGAAATGTAACAATAACGTTCAACCATGTCCAGCCGTGAGTAAACGTTTGCCGTGACCACTACACTGGTTGCTGGCCATTCTGACGACGACGTTATATACGTGATAACATTTAGCGACCGCTTTCAAATCGCTGTTCAGTTTGTTACTACACGCACCATGGCATATCAAGTAATATAAACTTTTAATATGACTGATCTCTAGCAGCAGACGATTTTCAGTGGAAGTTGCTGGTCATATACTATATTTTCTATTATCTAGTGCAGAACAAAACATTTGAATATTTGGGTTGCACCGGTACCTCGCTACTATGGATACAGAAATACACGTGTGAGGTGCACAACGCAAGCCGTTTTAAATGCACATACATCAACTTGTGCATAATTGCTAGATGTACATTGGTGTAAAATGTGAGAATTGTGTACATCATAATAATAAACCTACATCAAAAGTCCGCTTATTATTTTTTATATATCACTCTCGTATGCTTGTGAGTGATGTACATATAGAATAAATGGGTTATTTGATATGTATCCACTCTGTTCCGCTGGCAACGATAGAGCGTTCCTACAGTTGCTGCGGGTCTCTGCGTATGACCACAAATCATACAAATCAAATGTGGCTGTGACTGGAGGAATGGGCCCGTCATGCTTCTAACAAGCAATATATATCGTTAACATGTTACATGTGTGTGCTATTTGCTACATAAAGCACACAGCACATAAGCTCCTTTTCTGCAGTCACAGCCATAAATAACCAGTACATAAACTCTCACTCACCCGCACGTCTGTAATGAGGCGGCCATCGGTGCTACATATGTTGCTGACTGCATAAATGGGGCTTATGGGATTTCTGGCCTGTGTAGCTCCTGATCAAATAGCTCACTCCTGTAGTCTGATATCGATCCAATATGTGAACAATAACTTATATGTATTTCCATTGCGTTACTGCGATAGCCCAAGCCGACTTGTATATGCAATACATTATTGTGGCCTTTACACACGCATGTAGATATTTATACATTAAATGTACATCTATGTAGTGTATTTAATGTCGATTTAAAAGTTATCCAAGGATTTTATTTGTTGTGACATGCGACGTAAATACATCTTAATAAAATATGTTATCAAATTAATGTGATGTTTTGCATATATATAACACAGGTTGAAGTAACGTACCGAGGTCAATAAATACATTAAATTATATGCCTAAAAGCATCAATAAATGAAGAAAAAAAAGTAAGCTAAACAATTTTTTTTTACTCCCTCCATATACTCCATTATACAAGGTTCATACGTTTTTAATAGGCCGAACCCGGACGGGCTCGAGAAAACTGACTCTCACGAATCGTCAACCGAGTTATATCATTGTCGCCTATTGCAGAAGGACAATGTTAGTATTCCGCAACTATATATTCCCCGATGCGCTATGTCAACGCGTTTTCGAGCTATCGATTGTTTTGTTTAACAAACATTATCAACATTACTAGGTCGTCAAAGAACCGGAACATTTCCGAGGCCGATACTGCTATATAACGGAGTAAACATCGGGTTCAAAATACACTTTTACGTCGTCCCGGCCCGTAAAGAAACATTTTGTACAGAGAAAACATTGTTTCCAATCGAACATTTGATCAAACCTACAGTTATACCCGTCCTGTGCGTCACGACAGACAATTTAATCGCACAGAAATTTCTATCATTTCTCGGGAAGCCATGTTTTCCAATCACCGTGGGTTTCACCGATGACGTCATCGCTAAAAGTACAGTCGTTGTTACACTACATATGATTGTCCGATAACCGCGGAAGGCAAGTCGCCAGCTGATGAGATGACGTCACACGGAATTCCAGATGAACATAGAGTGTCATGGCTTCCCGAGAAATGATAGAAATGGGGGGGGGCGGGGGGGGGGGCGGGGGGGGGGCGGGGGGCGGGGGTGGGGCGGGGGGGGGGGGGGTGCGACGGGTGCGTACGACACCCCCTAAATTCGCCGAGGTCCGCTATTTTTCAAAGAGTAATCTCAACAAATCTTGAAATGCATTAAGCATTAATATACAGGTAATTTGCATGAACATGTCACAATTTACCACCGTTGAAATTCGAATTTAAATGACTTAAAATGCAGGAGAGTGCATTTCAGGCCATTTAGGTTTAAACAATTTCAGGGGGAGCATGCCCCCGGACCCCCCTAGCGTACTCGCTCCACTACGTGGGGCTCGCCCCTGACGCCCCCCCCCCCCCCCAATAGAAAATCCTGCGTTTGGGCCTGCACATCACAGTGTACAGGGAAGATTTTACTTAGAGTCACAGCCTAATCGCGTTTGTGTTTCAACGAACCGCAATTCAACCGCAAACGAACCGCTATAGTGTAACGCATCCAGTGGTATTCTAACCGATACAAATGTAAATGCGGCACTGGTTCGATAACCTTCCTTGTCATACCGCAGATAAGTTTCTCGGCTTTTTATTGGCTAGCTTGCCTGGTCATATATATTATGTGACCTGCCAAGACCGTCGGACATAGAGGCGCCTCGCGTCCAATGAAGACGCATTTTGCAAGCGTCTTGCGATTGCGAATTGTATTCCTCACTAAGCACAATAATACCCCGAATTGATCAATAAAAGAACAAACTGTACACTCAAAACGAGTCTTTATCGTCTATTTTTCCATAAATATGCTTCGCTCAATCAAAATATGAGCGAAAAATGCCACAAACTGTCCCGTTTAGTGTTTTAAAATCTCAACACACTTGGCTTCGTGACACGGCTATATTTAGGTCACAAACTATGGGTTCCACGCACGAAACACGGGGTATCAGTGACAGCGAATGTTTTGGAACCAGTCGCATTCTTGTAGAGGCGCCAAAGGGGTAGCAGATCGATAGAGCAGTGGAATATAAATTAAATTACACGATATAAAAAAACTGTCATAAAGTCGTTTTCGATGGATTTCTTACTCCATATTTAGTTTGTTTTCGTTTAATAAAAGAAAAATGTTCATTTACGCCTTTATATTAAGACTGTTGGTAGAAAATCATATCTCAGATTATTTTTCTTCCTGAAAAAACGCAAAGATCAAAAGAAGAGATATGTTTATACGGCCAAATAAATGATCTGTGGTATGAACAAATACGTTATTGTGATTCTACAGGGCAATATTACACCATATAGCCTGTGTAGAATCACAATAACTTATAATGTCGGAACCGACTATTTAAGTCCCCATTCGATAGGACTAGGCTAGCACGAAGTTGTCTTGCCCAAGAACACGCCGAATCGACCATTCTCAGCGGTCCAGGTGAATCGAACCCGGGTCTCCCGATCCTCAGTCCGACGCTCTACCTACTGAGCTAATCCGGCGACCTACATGGAATCGATACACGCGGTTACCAGTTATAATACCGCTGGCTACGGTTACGGTTAGGTAAAATACACGATAACCGGTGTACTAGAGGTGTATCGCTTTGAGCTGGCGCGTTATTATTGTAAATATTATTGTAAACACGTGCTATTTTTAAATAGTTTACGTATGTTGTAGACATGGTATTTGTATACCGGCGCAAACGCATTAACATTCGATATAATTGATAATAATACTAACATCGTTTAGTGCTCTAGTGGGTAGATCTGCTGTTTGGTGATCGGACGGTCGTGCGTTCGAATCCTGCCAAAGGCATACATTTTTCTCTCGCTTTTACTATTTTGGCGCCAGAGGTAACGCACACATCCCGAAACAGTCGTGCATTTACTTTTACACAACATTATAAAACACTTCACTTTGAACCTAATCATTGTGAAATGCATTCTGCACATTCGTGTGTTATTGTGAAAGTCCACCTCGACTCATTACAAATGCAAATATGTTACGGAGAACACCATGTCGAAAAATAAACCTCTCACTTCAGATAATAAACAAATAAATAAATAAACGTGGATGCATGTGGTTCATAATTACCATGTCAATTGTTGTTACATGTAATAAAAATGCATTAAAAAGAAAACACAAAAACAATATTTAAAAAAAAATATATATATATATAATGGCCAAAGTGAGGATCGAACGCATGCAGTGCAACATTAAAATCAAGTGCCACCGTTGGCCGCCAGTTTACTCACTGCTCCAGTATGAGAAACTGTTTTGTCAATCGCAATATATCGATCATGACTATATCGACGCGCCATAATAAACAGGGAACACCTACAGGAATTCCATGTTTATTTATACACCAATGTTTATATAAACAAAGCATGTAAACAACGCCATGTCAGGCTGGTATACTTATACAGAAACAGGAATATTCAGACGAAATTAGTTTTATATTGTATATATCGACTATTGTCCGCCAATAATAGACGAACATAACAAAACAAACAAAGTTCGCTCTCAAGTCAATTCGTTCTCATTGCGTTTTTAAAACTGGCCAATTCGTTCTCAATTTGATATACGTAATGTTATGTCTGAACTGACAGTATTAAATCAAGTTAATAGAAATGAGCATTAACATGTTCAATCAAAGCATATGTGTAGTTTGATGTTGTACGCTTATAATGGATTAGCTTTATTGAAAAACATAAAATGTAAAAAAACAAAAAAACAAAACATCATCCGAGCCTGCTTGATCTCGTAAATTGCTGTTTAGCCGAATTATGCACATGGTAAGATGTGTTTTATTTTGTTTACTGCACCTCATTTTTGAAAAAAGTGGGTATACTGTTTTCGTCACGTTTTCCCGTCAGTCCGTTACGTTTCTTGTAAGAAATAATACTAATAGAGGATATTTGTTGTTTTCAGTGTAAGATCGAATTATTTTTCATCAAGTGAACACCAACCGTAGTATTTTCTAAAATCACTTGTTGCATAAACAATCATTCCACATTTTATAATTTATTATGCTGATATTCGTCTCATAATGTTAAAATATAATGTGTTGTAAGATCGGCTAATTAACCTGGTACGTCATGTTGCAGATCGAGAACCGAACATTTACTATGAAATTAGATTGATTAATAATGGATTTGACAGAGCATATCAACAGGTAAATATTTTAAATACGAATTGCCTCTTGTCGCTAGCACGTGCCGTCGTAGTTATGTCATAAATTTCACCGATGTTTTAAAAGTAGTTCGTCTTAAAATGATATTTTCACAGTTCAAAACCTTATTTATCACAGTTTCAAACAGTGTAATATCAAGTGCTATTTCAATAATAAATATCGGTAATTCACCGTTAGTCTTAAAATAAAAAACTTTTAAACCGAACTAGATGGAGACTTGATATATGGTATATCGTATGGTGCTTCCTAATGGTGTGTAGATGTGCATAGCAAATTTCGATTTCTGACTTCAAGGTCTTGAATTATCTCCCCCTTTTGGACTGAATGCAAGACGAACAACTTTGAAACCGTAATAATTGGAGATTTCATATTTGGTACCTGGCTTCTCTATGATATGTAGATGTGTAACGTGAATTTCCTTTTTATTCGACTCCCTCACCATGGATTATCTCCCCTTTTCTGACATGAACATTTGGAAAAGTGGGTATATTGCGATTGCGCAACATAGATATTTCTATAGTTACAATACAATTTATGATATGAATGATCTTATGTTGGTTGTGCCATGAATTCCATGTGAGTTGTATTTGTCCACTTTTGTGATGTTTTATACAATGTAACTATGTAACTATCAATAGCTACATAGCGTCCGTAGTTGAGAGTGGTATGTGTCCTTACCATGTGAGTTGCATCTGTCCACTTGTATGATGTTTTATGCAATGTATGTAACTATCACTAGCTGAATATTGTCCATAGCTGTCAGTGGTATTTGTACTTATGTTATGAGTTGCATCTATCCACTTTTGTGATGTTTATGAAATGAATGTAACTGCAAATATTGTTTGTTTCTCTTCTTTATTCTGTCATCGGCGGTAGAAAGTGAACAATAACAAATAGGATTTGTGTCCATATTTCCAAAAATTCGGGTCTTCGGATCCGTACAGTAAGACAAGACAAAAAGTGCCTTATAAACAATTATATAGATAGTTTACCGAGTTCCTCGAATTATACAATGTTCGGAAGTGATGTCCATTGTGTTCCTACGAGTTTGTTGTGTTTATTGTATGAGTTGCCCATTCCAATGTGTGTGCAATTTATCATGGTACTTTTGTGCGATCTATGTTTGCTTATGCGTTGCTTATTTAACTATCGGGGTTCATCCTTACCGGAATGCCGACTTACATGGTTTGGCCCTCATGTACATATTCGGACTTCTGATAATTGAGAGCTAAATCATCTTATGCCCATTGAAAAGTAATAGTATTTGTGCTGATCACATTACTTTTAGGGTTGAACCTGGCACAGGTCAGGATATTCTAATTTAAGGACTGAATATATATTTTCCTTCAAATATTTAGTTCTGTTTTTGGGAATTTCCTTCATTATGTACTGGTTAAATACGGGACATGCCAACTTATTGGTCCTTAAAACCACCTTAAAGTTTCATAGGTCAATACACCAATACTCAATCAATCAAAGAAGAACAAAAAAACAACAAAGTGATGGTGGAGAAATAAAGAGGTCATTTTCTGCAATCTAATTCTGTGACATTCAATACAGGACCAATGTGTCCTTTTCGTAACATGAATATTTTTTTTCACCGTTTGCATCTCTAAATATGTGTGTTACAAAATGGATTTATGAAGAGTTGATTGCGTGACAAAGAATTTAGGCAAACATTTTCTGTCGGGTACTAGTGGTGTCGGATTGTGGCACCTTTCTAGCTGCCTAAGTAAATAATGATTTTCCACACGTCTACAGCATAAAAATGCTTGTATCAAAAACATTCGGAATTTCCTTACATTGTATTCAGGTAACGATCATCTATCCATACACTGTCAAAGTCGATTATTTCAATCTTCAATATTCATTCATAGTTAACGCCCTAAACAAATGACATGATATAGGCCTACCTTATTTTACAATTAAACATACAAATGGGCTATTCTTTGTAGGAATCAAGCAAAAAAACACCCCACAAATTGTAATATAAATCCGGACGAATGCACACCATTGTGCCAACTATCAGCGAGGAAGTTCATGTATGCCCCCAGCCGCCACCACAGCATCATAATGTCATTAGGATAAAGAAAATACCCCCAGGCATGACCTCCAGTATGTGGACGACATGGACATGCCTCACAAAGAAAATTCGGTGCTTAGCAAACATGCTTATGACTTTTCAAGTAAATATGACGGCTTGTACTGGTACAGTATTTGAAAAGGTTTAACGCAATTTTTACAAGAACATTAATGCAAATTTCAAAGTACACTGTAATTCAATCTTGAGCATGCGGGCAGCCTGCATGTCGGAACTCCTTCCATTAAAGTCGCCAAATAAATAAACTTAGTAATGTTCAATGCACATCGAGCTTATTTTCAGTTCAAGGGTGTCAGCCTCATCGTCATTATAAAGCCTGGAATTATCTGGTGGTTGATATACTAACAATGTATACGTATTTTGGTAAATCGTGTTTAACAAAAACGCCAATTCCACCAGATTCACGGATGTATTTGGTATGAACTGGAATTTGGCGAGCGGTGTAGGTCATGATGAGACTGCGCGGTTGTGCAGACTGATCTGGGTCTACACGGTCGCAAAACAGTTGTGTTATTTAAGAGACAACCATTGAACAAAGATGTCAACTTTATAATTATTGGTCGATTTCGGTCAATATTCATATCAGAATGTTATTTTACATGGATTCTAAATATTGTATTTATTTCCAAGTCAGGAATAATATTGAACTTTCATTCAAAGAAATACGAAAATTAGTTTAATTTTCACAGATATTAAAGTCGAAAATATGCATATTAATTCGTCTGTATGTTATGCAACGCTGTCAAGATTAAGCCATAACCCGTCCAAGCTGACAGCCGATACGTACGCCGATACGTACACATACGTTTTATAAGTAATCTCATTCCAGAGATTGTAACACAGAAAGTTTGACTATTTGTCCACGGTGAGACCCGCGACCCTAAACCAACGTCATAGGGCCAATATGTAAATGAGGTAATACATTCTGATAGCACATCGTGCATAATAAACAATTCCATTGGTTAATATAGTGTATCCAGTATGTTTGCAATTTTCGATGAAAATTGGAAATATATTTCGGGAGTTGCAAAATAGTTGGAAAGGAAACATTATGTAACAGTAATAAACGGACGTACAGCCGCCGTTTGGCGCGCTGGCAGTGGGTTTGGAGATACATCTTAAACATTTTACATTTGTATTTGGTAATTAATTGACATGACAACAAACAAGAAACATACAAAATAAAACTGTTAAACGTGGTTATTTGTTAAATTCATTATTTGGAAAGAAATGAGCTAATTCCCCATATACACAACATATGAAGAACACTTATGGAAACCAAATAAACAGTACGAAACTTCAGCTTCGTAATATATTTTTGCTTACGCTGTTGCATTATGAAATCGTACCTCGGAATGGAAAAAACGTCCAACTGGTCAGCCTTAGTCTCAAGTATACACAACATGCCAAAATATTTTATTTCTTCATAAATGTATGATAATTCATTCTAGTCTTCAAACCGCACACGTTGAAGGAGCCAATTGTCATGTTAGTAATTGTATTGCTGCACGTACATGTATATTATTATATGTATTACGTAGTAAATATGTATGGCCCGTTCTAGTTTTAGATGTACTATTTCCTATAGTCGCTGTATTTGGGCATGCCGGAATGTTTACAATTTTATTCGACCTCCCATTTATGTCCTAGTTCAGGTTGGTGTGTGTGTACACGCCCGCCTGTCGGGCTGGTCCCGCCTGTATCAGTCGGTCGCTCCGCGGACTCCGCGTCACCACTACTGATTGATAATCGCACTAGTCGTCGTGCTCGTCAGCAGATTGTCTACACTGAACAATGTCGAGGCTGTCTGCGTGTATGATGCACTCTGTGCTGCGATGATGTTCGGCCCAGTTTCTTGGCGAACAGCTGGCCCGCGTCGATCCCCACGAGTTACGCTAGAGTCACTCGAGCATACTGATTTGTTGTCACCCGAGTCAATCAAATCCCTCTGCCTGGTCACTTGGTGGCTAACATGCATCACGTCCTGCCATTAAGGGAATCTTCTACCACCTTCAGATTTTATAAGTTTCGGTTTAGAGAACAGTCTCTTCCTAGCTTGGGCTATCTCGTCTGGGTAGTCGCGACTTACACCAAAATGTGACCCTTTCAGTCGATACGCGTTGGACAAAATATATTCCACATCGGCACAGTCTCTAAACACATCAATAACGGGTCCGTGCTGTCCAACGGAGCCACGCCCGCTGTAGAATGGGCGGCAACCAAGCCTGTGTGCGCGCTATATGTGGCACTCGGCAGTGATATTGACTTTATCTGACAAAAAATCTGTACGAAAGTGTCTTCCCCAAGCGACTCGGGCAACCCCCGTATGATTATATTCTGCCTGTGATTTCTCGCCACCTGATCAATGGATCTGTATTCTGACAATTTTATGCGGCGTGTAGCATAGCGCAGATATTCAGACATGTGCTCCGTTAATTTCTCAACTTTGCGGATACGGGAATTTTAATTGTCCATGCTACGTATAAACGCAAACATAGTGTCCAGCTGTTCATCAGATATAGTAGATTTGAACTGTTCAATTGATACATTGGATTCAGAATGTTCAATGTCTGTACTTGGCCCACCTGTTGAAATCCGTTTCCGTTCCCACTATCACTGTCTCCTTCTTCAGAATACATTATTGTAACATTATACCATGGAACTTATAGAGAAAGTTCGATAATCATGATAATACCACGGTAAATACATAATTTTAATATATATGTATGTACAGTCATATTTTATACAAAGATATATACATGAGTCGTCTATTTTTTTAATTTACACAATGTTTCGTTGCTTAGTTACTGTAACAAAGGTACCCTAATCAACGCTCAGCCGCATATATCACTACACCCGCGGACGTAGTGCTATCACTTCAGACCTTCTCAGACACCAACTCAAAAACACTCATATCTTCATATTTTCGTATTCCTGTTGCTGCGTAGTTGTTGATTCTGAAATATAAATATAAATGTTCTAAATATCTGTAGTCGATTTCACCAACATTGCAAAGTATACTTTTCTAGCAAAGTATACATTGAGGGAGTAATCATTTATTTTTCCCAACATTCATTATTTCATATAGAACTAACCACTGCATATATTTGATGATTTCAAATATGCAGAATTGGCTGTGATAATGTAATAAATTCAGTATAATAAAACTTAATAAATTTATCCTTAAATTGAACATTTCTTCCTCAAAGTATACTTTGCTAGATAAGTATACTTTGCAATGTTGGTGAAATTGCCTGCATTGCTATTAGTTTCCAGACCAGTCTTAAGGGACATAAATACACTACACGATCGCAGATAGTTATTTCGGCATCAAGACAGCATATCTCATATTAATACTTACAGGGTGTCCCAAAAAGCCTGGCACCTAATTCAAATAGCTGTAATTTGTTTAATTGAATGAATGCATGTTCACCAATTTTACTGCGTATGCACCATTGAACAAAATATTAAATGAAAATACGGATACATCACAAATGTTCAAAGTTACCCAGAGTTACATCCCTTGTTGAATTTTACACATTTTTGTCATTTTGACATTTTATTCAAATGAGGTTATAGAGCGTTCCGTCTGAATGATGGTCACACAGTCACCTTCTGGATCGGTACATATAATCATTGAGTTCGTATATTAGCATACTATATCATTTACTATGATTAATTATATTATCATACAATATCATTTACTATGATGAATATATTTAAATATGTTTGAACTATGGGTCGAATACCAGACATTCTTCTTCTTTAATGACGTCTGGAAATGTCAGGCTCCACAATGCTGATATATATTTGTGCTATTGGTATTCAGATATACTTGGATGTAGTATAGTTGAATACATTCAGACCGAGCAGGTCTTACGACAATATGCATACATGGCATACACACATCGTGCCCTGTCTCCTGATGACACTTATTTGAGTTTAAAGGTACATGCCTACTCAGTAGGCATAACATGTTCTTTATATCAGAGACATCATTTGAGACATTTTCTGGCAAAATATATATTCATTCACCATTACACCACGTATTAATAGGCATTATTTTCCATTTTATATCAGACGTAAATTTGCACAGTGATAGCAGGGGCGATAATCGTGTTTCATTAAAATACTAACGGACATTACTATTTATTATCTGTCTTTATTTTTTGATGTGCAATGATCATACTTTATAATTTGTCGAGAATATTATTTTTTTAGGTGACGCATTTAATTAGTAGTATGCCTCATTTGCATATGAAACCAGCCTGCTACCACCGCGCGTCGCTATCAGTAAAACAAATATTACTAAATTATTATATATTTTAGAACTGACGGAATAGTGACACAATTACACACTTATTTAATCCCCATAAAGGACATTGTGTGCCTACTGGGTGGGCATGTACCTTTAAAGTTGATACACCTCTCTTATACTTTGATTCATTCAGTAGTAATATCTGATTGTGCTCCGTCGTGACTTTTCTAATTTTAAAATGCAAGTGTCCACTATTTCTATCCATTTTGTAACACATTTCAAGGATTTATAATAATTTTCATGCGTTCAGACACTTTGTAGTCATCTGTCATTTAAACATTTGGCTGGAAACACTATGTCGCTAAATTATGGATGTTGGACACTTTCGTCGATTTTACGATTTTTATCCGAATACAAAAAATGACGTCATCAATAAACAGTGACGTCACTTGTTGTGTTGAGCCTATCTGCTAAACGATATGTAGAATGATATTCTCTGAAAAGGAACCGGTTCAGTGTCGTGAACTAAACAAGTTATAGCTATTTGAATTAGGTCCCCATTTTTTTGTGATACCCTGTATATCTGACTCGTTACTTTGTCTTTATTTGTCTACAGAAATAACATATACGCGGGCCAATCCACACACAATCATATACGGTCCTTTACTGTCGGATATCGTATTTCAAGGGTAATAACGCATCTCGTGCCCGTATCGAACTAGAATTATTACATGACTGCCGCTGTTCGACACCGCTCACAGCCGTGTTCAAGCGTACAACCCGTGAGTTTTGACCACGGCTGTAGACAATGCTCAATCCGGGGCCAAGCCAACACCTATGTAATACATGTGTCTCTTGACGTTACTAAAACGCGTCATTATGTCGTCACCAGACCAGTTTACAACGTGTCGCACTGAAAGTTTGCATTTCATGCGGCTGCATCACGTGATGTGTACTGCGGCCCCCGGAACACGTATACGTAAATCAATTGTTTGAATGCGTTTGACAATGTCCAGCCGTAGGTAAACTTTTGTTGTGGCACTCGGAAACTGTTTGAACCCTCGGCCTTGGTAGTTCGGTAGCCATATGCGATATTTCGATTGAACCTGGAAATGTTGTATATATTTTTGTTGTTGATTGTTTTGTGTATGCGAGGGTGTCCTCTTTCAGAATCAGCGGGTGGAACTCGGTCATTTTGAGAAATTCAAGATGGCGTCCAAGATGCCGTCATTTTATTATATCGGCAATAACTTCCTTCATATTAAACATAGGCATCACGGGACGGTTGAAAATAGCCAAAATTGACTGCTTTTCTGAGGGCGGTGGGTGACTTATACAAATCACCGCCTCTCACAATCAGTTAAGGAGGTTCTTGCGACAAGTATTGAAAATTCAGTAACCGCATCAGATGTGTTCAATTAATTTTTTACAAAGTTACCCCACGCACCTATTTTTGGCCAGAAATTTCAACACGACTGAATTTATCGGAATTGTTTTCATGAAAATATGAGGCACAGATACTTTGTTATGTCTTGTTCTATCACTTGTAACACCACACCATTTTCTGAAAATGATTTCAAAGCGGGGTCATAACCAGCTCAAATTTTCGCTACAAATGCCCGAAAAATACCTTAAATTCTGACGCGAAACCGTACCGGCGAGATAGCATAGCATGCGCCATTTTCCAAGATGTCAAAATCGTCCACCCCCTTTTTAAAGCTAGCTGCCCACTGTCCCGTGAGACCATAGGATGACAATTCTGGTGTCTAGGCATATGTTTTGGGGGTCAAGGAATCCATTGAAACCTTGTATAAGGTTGATCAGAGATTACATCATGGAAAATCCAAATATGGCCGTCAATAATGGCCTCCATTTCATGTTTTTTGCTATAACTTCCTTCATATGAAACAGAGGATGATAATTATGGTGTCTAGCCATATGTTTTCGGGGTCAATGAATCCATTGAAACCATTTATAAGGTTGTTTACGGGATCATCTTATAGGAAATTCAATATGGCCGCCAATAATGACTGAGTTTGTATTGATTTGCATTGCATCATTCGATGCATTAACTCAAGCACTCCATTTCAACAAAATGATAATATGCCGAGAACGTAAGCATAGCTTATTGCATACAAATGGTAACCATCTTGGCTGTATTTATAATGTAATCCCAGATCTAAATATGTTGAATGAATTGGTTGATCGCCAAACTCCAATATACACCACAATTACTGTGCAATATTTAATTCATATGAAACAAGTAAAATATGATATGGAGGCCGTTACTGGCGGTCATATTGAATTTCCTACGATGTGAGCCAAAACAACCTTATAAATGGTTTCAATGGATTAATTGACCCCAACTGACTAGGCACAAAAAAGTATCATTTTATGTTTAATATTAAGGTTTGTGTTATTCACATGTGACTTACAACTGTACAAAGTAGCTTTAGATATGAAATGGGCCTATCCGGATCGGTTCGCAGATGCCATTCCTCGCCTTGGAGGAATGCATTCGTTGATGAGTTTCATAGGCTGCATTGGAACACTAATGGAGAACAGTGGGTTATCGGATATTCTGAGTGATGTCTTTGGATGTGTAGCAAAAATGTTAACTGGGAAAAAGTTTCCTCAGAACATTCGAGCATTACGTATGATTACAGAGGAAATACTCAGAGAGGAGTTGTTGATGACCCCATACTCGCGCCAAAAGAAGATTTGGTGAAGGCATAGCTGAAAAGAGCAAGACTGCCAAGCTCTGGGTGGACATGTTGGTTAAATCAATGTCCATAATCATGATGTTTGTGAGGGCGGAACGAGAGGGTGACGGGCCGCTGCATCTAGAAGCATTTAGAGAAATGATTCCGTACTTCTTTGCGTCTGGACATGTGCACTATGCTAGATAAGGTATGTGTTACCTACGGTCCATGGAGGTGCTTCGAGGAGATATTCTGGCTCGGTTCATGAAGGGAGAACACGTCATGAGACACCAGAGTGGACTGTGGAATGGCATCTGGAGTGACATGTTTATAGAGACAACCTTCATGCGCTATGGTCATGCCCCGGGTGGCATAATTGGTATAGCACTGAAACCGGAGACCCTGAAAACGTGGGCATTGACTCTCATGCTTGCAGTCGTTTGCAGGCTGATGTGGATGACAGGATTGAAAGCATCTGTTGACAAACACAAGGAAGAAGGGGCGTCTCGAATAGCTGCTGCCAAAAGAGACAGAGAAGCCATCAGGGCAATACTCGAGAAATGCATCGATCCACTCGATTCAGAGAAACACCCAGATGATATGATAAACATTGTGACGGAGAACATGGAACCACGGCGGTCAATGTCCAGGATGCGGTGGGAATAGAACTGGATCAAAAGAACGACTTTGCTCAGAAATTACCAGACGGCTTACACGAAACCATTCACAAAAAAGTGACCACCATGGTAATAACAAAGAAACATGTCAATGTTGGAGACACTAAAGTGTATCACACGAATGTCATTTACTCTATAGAGTCATAGGGCTTCAGGTTAGTGGTCGCGAAGTTAATATCAAGAGTGTCCTTTCACACGAATTAGCCCCAGTGCCAACGTCGATGTTCGAGTCGACTGGAGAAATGAGAGCAGCCACATCGAAATCTTTGTTGAAAAGACAGCTTCCGGTTGAGGTATCTTTGTTGAAAAGACAGCTTCCGGTTGAGGTATCTGGGAGAACATCCAGTAACATTTCCGTCTGCATCATTGACGGGTCGGCTCTACTCTAGGTTATCCCTTGGCCAGCGGATGGCACAGTGAATGACTATGCAACGAACATGAAACATGCCATTGCAAAGAGATTGGAAATGGGAGATGTATACCTAGTATTCAATCGGTACCGTGATTATAGTACAATGAGTGTAACGCCAAGTGCCAGGGCTACTGGAGCAAGCAGAGTCCACCAGCTACAACTGAATAGCATGTTACCACCACAGAAAATAGTACTGACAGTGTCTGACAATAATAATCAGTTGATAGGTCATGTTGTCAACCTTCTAACAGAGGATAAGTCATTCCATGAACAGACTAGTAGCCATAAGTTGGTTTTGATTGGCGAGGAGGCTGCCCCCAATTGAGATGGGGTGTAGTAATGGGGTGTAGTAATAACAAGAACAGATCTAGCGACAACACATGAAGAATCAGACAATATCATTGTTCAGCAGGCAATGGCATGTGCCCGAACCAATGAGCGAAGTGAAATAAGAGTTGTCTCGGATGACACAGATTCACTCTCTGCAAATATGAAAACTCATATTACTATGGAATCGCCAATCAAGGAAATAACAGTTATTGACATTGGAAAAACAGTAGAGAAACACGCATGTATAGTTAGTGAAATCCTGCCAGCCCACGCACTTACTGTGTGTGACATTGTAGCATGCTGCTATGGGATAGGCAAGGGAACTGATCTTAAGGTATTGCGCGCTGGATCACGCTCCCTGTCGCTACTTGGTGTGACGGACGCTCCTAAATAAAGTGTGATTGTGCAGGCAACGGCATATGTGTCAGCTTGTTACGGACAACTTTCTAGCGAGTCCATGTCTGAAACGCGTTGGAAGGTATGGGCATCCAAAACCGGACATGCCTCCTCATCACCGCAAACAATGTGCAGTCTCCCTCCAGCCAATGATGCGTTTGCAGAGAATGTTAAACGGGCCCATCATCAAGTCATTTTCTGGCGTTCACTAGATGCCAACAATCCTCCTGAACTGGATCCGGAAAGGTATGGCTGGACAAATAACACAACAATGAAACATTCCAACCAACATTTCTTTCAGTTAACAAATAACTCGCTCCGGAGTCTATCATGCATCTTATCAGGTGTGAGTGCAAGAGTGGCACCATATGCAGTACTCGTACTTGTAGATGCATTGGAGATAACTTGAAGTGCATGGTGTTTGGTACCTATAACAATACAGGCTGCTGCCAGAAAGTAACAGCTTAGTTTCTGTTCCGGAAATCATGGAACTATTGTGTGTAGGAAGACTGGCTTCAAGTTTATAAAACTATTTTTCAAATCTCGAATTCAGACTCAAGCTTATGATTGTCTTATGGTGTATAACCTTGTTGCCAGGTTTAATCGAATTGTTATAGCCAGCTTTTCAGTCATTGTTTTGTAAGTGTTGTACATTGTATATAACTACATGTATATTGAAAGGGATTTAGCAACCATATTACTTAGCCCATCATTATGATATATTGAATAGGTAGGTATACGCATGACGCATCAAACTTGTTAGGTGATCTCACATCGGTTGCAGTACAAATATTGCCTGTTGGGTGATTCAACAGCAAGCTAGTAATAATATGTTGGCGGCCATTTTGTAAATCAGGAAGAAACCTTACTAGCAGTGCTTTGACAAAAGCACTATTATTGCATTTGCAACCAATGTACACTCAGACCAGCCTGTGCATCCGCACATTCTAATCAGCGTCTAAAATGTTTGCTAGTCTGTCTCTCATTACCTCCAGTTTAAATGCTCATCAGACTACATAAGCCGATCATGATCGAAACAGGTATCAAATGAAATAAGGTTGGTTTTGTCAGAGCATGGTTCATATTGAATAAGAAAAATATGTTATATCTGATCAGATATAGGCTGACGTTTACACAGATAAAGTTGCTACAAATATATCATTTCATAGTCGAAGCTTTACATTTGTAAATACATGCATCAAGGGGCAAGTTGACGGCCATGTCGGATTACCTTTGATCTAATCCCAAAACAACATCATAAATGGACCCTGAAAACCAAAATGCTCATCCTACGTTGAATAAGCAGGAAGTTTGAAACAAAAACAAGTGACTGTAGACATTATTGGCGGCCATATTGGAGTTCACATGTGGTAACCACTGAACAACATTATAATTAGTTTAATTGGATTCCTTGACCCCTAACACCTATGTATAGACACCAAAATTATCATCCTGTGTTGAATATGAAGGGAGTTATAGCCGAAAGCATGAAATGGCGGCCATCTTGGACGCCATCTTGGATTTCTCAAAATGCTCAAGGGTGACCGAAGTCCACCCGGCTGATTCTGATAATGGACACCATTGTCTACACAAAACAATCAATACAAAAACTATATACAACATTTCCAGGTTCAACCATGCCTCTGCCGGACTATGGGGGTTCAAACAGTTCCGTCGTTCCACTGTAAACGTTTACCCATAGTTCAACATTGTCGAACGTTATATTAGAATGTTTCCAAACATAATACGCTGTTACTTTTCTACGTAGTTATTATTATGTATTATCAACTTAAACGCCACTCTAAACAAAAAGTATTTTTGACGCAAATTTGTCAGATATTGGTTTTATTGCAAAAATTAAACAAATAAATAACACACGTCAGGTTATATAAGAGTGTAAGATGGAGATCAACAATATATGGAGAGTAATCTCCCTTTTGCTATTAACTCTCATCACGTAACGTGACGTTGCTAACGTCACAAGTCCCCTGAAGATCTTCTGTAAGCGGTGAAACCGGTTGGGTAGCATAAATTAAAGTACAATTGCGCAGTGGAATATCGGACTTTATTTATATCATATACATTCCTTGCACGTGCACATCGTTTTTGATACTATATTTTAATATATTTAGATTTTGTGGTCGGATTTTGAAATTCTATTTTATTCTTAGATCAATATATTTACCAATAAGTGGTAATAAGTTCTAGTAAATTATAGTAGATTTCTAAAATGTTTCGTTTTCGTCTCCTGCTGCAGCTTATCCGCATCGTTTTTGATACATGTTAGCCTCGCATATTTACTCATTGTTTGCAATAAAACCAATGTTCGACTCACCATACAATCCTAGATCAGTGTAAGTCGCCGAGTCGACGGTCCCGGCAGAATCCAGCATTTCATACGTGGCGGGGGCGGTCTCGCTGTAAATATATACACGGGTGTTAGTGTAGGCATCCACGGACGAAGTGTAACATATTTAATGATTGTAGTGTTGCTTCTGCCGCTAGTTTTGTTCTCGAAGTTAGAAAATAGATTCTCACAGAAGAATAGAAACCAGACGTGCATGAAATAGAAACATAGCACTGCGTTGGGCTGCCGTAGGAAAAAACTCAACTGTCGAATATTGCCACGAGGGTTAGAGATGAAATAGATGTGACGGGAAAAGTAGCCGTCCACGCAACAATGGGATACGCTTGTAACGCCTATACCTGGTTGTTAATTTGGAAAAAGGGCTTATGAAATCAGTGACCAGGATCGTTCCTGATCGAATAGCACACTCAAGTAGCCTGATAGCGATCTATACTGCTTGCTAAAAGCATGACGGGTGTTTCGTTGATGGAATGGTGAATAATGCAGCTCCTGACAGACTGTGGATGCGGATCGGGATCTACACGGGTCGGCAAACGATAATTTATCCGGTGACAGTGATACTAAACATACTTATCATGACTCATCAAATCAACGGAAACACTCATGACAAAAGTCGGAGAGATAATACCTTTCGGGGACTATGTCGTTTTCCGACATTGCTGAATCGATTCCTGAAACATATGACAAGGGTATGTACGAACCATTAACGATGCCATCTCTTATTTACAACATGTACAACGAAGTGGCTGAATATCATTGATACCGTACGGACATGTTGTGTGTGCGTTTGCTTACAGTTGTGATCCCGGTTGATTTAACTACATTATATTATTATGTATCACCCGAGTTGCGTTATTACTGGTCGTAGACTGACAGGATATGTAGTGATCGTGTGTTTTAGCGATGCACAGTGTTCATTAGAAAGGACAAACTACAAATGTTTGACATATGTTCCACAAATGAGCTGTCATGCGTTTTGATATACTGATATGTTTCGCCTTTGGAGACGAGATATTGTCATGATTGTCTTGCAGATGCTGTACATCATAATTTAGCAGCAATAGATAACACTGGCCAAGTGGACGTTGAATAAGAACAACTCGTATTGAAACGAAACTTGCAACCAAATATGTGGTTTTATCGTGATCCAACATGAATGTGATCGGTCCTAACAAGATAGCTATTCACGGTTTGCATGGCTAAACGATCTTATGGTGGATGTTCCAGCCAACTTTTGCTTGGCTGAACGATCGAATGGTGGATGTTCCAGCTACATATTGCCGGACTAAAATATTGTAAGGTGGATGTTCCAGCTACAGTTTACATGTCTAAATGATTGTAAGGTGGATGTTGCAGCTACCGTTTACATAGCTAAACGATCGTATGGTGCATGTTCCAGCTATCGTTTACATGGCTAAACGATCGTATGGTGCATGTTCCAGCTACAGTTTACATGGCTAAATGATTGTATGGTGGATGTTCCAGCTACAGTTTGCATGGCTAACTGATTATAACATGGATGTTCCAGCTACAGTTACATGGCTAAACGATCGTATGGTAAATGTTCCAGCCACAGTTTACATGGCTAATTGATTGTATGGTGGATGTTCCAGCTAGATTGTACATGGCTATCTGATTGTAAGGTGGATGTTCCAGCTACAGTTTGCATGGCTAACTATTATAAGATGGCTGTTCAAGCTACAGTTTGCATGGCTAACTGATTATAAGATGGATGTTCCAGCTACCGTCTACATGGCTAAACGATCGTATGGTAAATGTTTCAGCCACAGTTTACATGGCTAAATGATTGAATGGTGGATATTCCAGCTACAGTTTACATGGCTAAACAATTGTATGGTGGATATTCAAGCTACAGTTTACGTGGCGAAACGATTGTATGGTGGATGTTCCAGCTACAGTTTACATGGCTAAGCAATTGTATGGTGGATGTTCCAGCTACCGTTCACATGGCTAAACAATTGTATGATGGATGTTCCAGCTACAGTTTACATGGCTAAATGATTGTAAGGTGGATGTTACAGCTACAGTTTACATGGCTAAATGATTGTAAGGTGGATTTTTCAGCTACAATTTACATGGCTAAATGATTGTAACGTGGTTGGTCCCGCTACAGTTTACATGGCTCAACGATCGTATGGTGCATGTTTCAGCTACAGTTTACATGGCTAAATGATTGTAAGGTGGATGTTCCAGCTACAGATTACATGACTAAATGATTGTGACGTGGTTGGTCCAGCTACAGTTTACATGGCTAAACGATCATATGGTGCATGTTCCAGCGACAGTTTACATGGCTAAAAGATCGTATTGTGCATGTTCCAGCTACAGTTTACATGGCTAAATGATTGTAAGGTGGATGTTCCAGCTACAGTTTACATCGCTAAATGATTGTAAGATAGATGTTCCAGCTACAGTTTACATGACTAAGTGATTGTGACGTGGTTGGTCCAGCTACAGTTTACATGGCTAAACGATCGTATGGTGGATGTTCCAGCTACAGTTTACATGACTAAATGATTGTATGGTGGATGTTCCGGCTACAGTTTACATTGCTAAACGATCGTATTGTAAATGTTCCAGCTACAGTTTGCATGGCTAAATGATCGTATTGTGGATGTTCCCGCTACATTTTACATTATTTAAATACACATATGTATACTGAATAAGTAGCAAAAATGGCGCCCATAGTACCCGGGACACAACACCGGACTGGCATGTTGGCGGCTCACAGTTTACAATCCTAAAGATTTGTAAGGTGGATCTGCCAGCTACAGTTTGCATGGCTAAACGGTTGCATGGTGGATGTTCCAGCTACAGTTAACATGGCTAAACGATCGTATTGTAAATGTTCCAGCTACCGATTGCATGGCTAAATGATCGTATGGTGGATGTTCCAGCTACAGTTGGTGCCAGTACAACTGAGTTCGGTCTAGCGTCAAACCATGAAGGGGTCAACATGGTCCACTCGATACGACCGACGTCCGGTCACAAAGCAATTAACTATACAGCATGTTTTGTAAATATGATTACGATCATCACTGCTGTCCGTTCAAAAGGCGACATTTATATACTCAAACTTTAGTATAAGATAGTCTAATTATATGATAGAAACGTGTTGTGTAGGCTTCACCGACCGTACCTCGTGATATATAGAAACTCACTGAATCATGATGTCAAACGATATGGCAGTTTCTACGGTAAAAGAAACATACGGAATTTTCCTGATGAATATGTTTCTTTCGTGAGAATTTGCATATTGTGACGCTCTGTTAATACAATGTATAATTTATGTAATAATAATAAGACATACATAATAATAATAATAATAATAATAATAATAATGCTATTTTACATGTATCATGTGTATAGTGTGTACTTTAACATGCTCCACGATATGACGTCGGTATACGTTTTAGTTTTTCCTGATGACGTCATATCTGCAGTTACTATGGTAGAGTAAACAATGGCCATTGTTGAATCAGCTGTTTTGTTTCACAGAAAAGGTATTCAATTGTGCTTGAGCTTTAATTTAAAGAGGGAGTTTCTTGCATTATATTCAATAGGTCTGTTGTCATTTATAGTAGATTATTTAGAGTTTTATGGGGATTTTATGAATTGATTTTGACAGGTCGGATTGTTTAAAATTAACCAATAGATTCCAAAATTGCAGATTCTGTACATTTTGTGCCTCTGATTTATATCACTCAAGGGCGCCGCTCCCATTACGCAAATTACGCTAGTGCGTAAAAAATATTTCAGGAGGTATGGTTTTTGTTTTCAACTAAAAAAGAAAAAAAAGAAGAAAATATTAAATAATAAATTTAATTAAATCGACCGTCATGAAGTTTAATTTAAGCGTAATATAATACCAGAAAAAGAATGGTGTTTCCATTTAGCCTCTAATAGTAATACGTCATTTTTTTACACATGACGTCAAAACATATTGACCGAGTGCCTAGGTGTGTTACGCTTTGCGATTGGATGTTACACTTTAACAACGCTGGTATTAACATATTGGCCGAGTGCCTAGATGTTTTACGTTATGCGATTGGATGTTACACTTATAACAACGCTGCCGGTATTAAAACATTGGCACATCATCAGTGTTTTACATCTGTGCGTAATGTAACAGTTCACACACTGTAGCCAGTAACCTATCGGCAATTTCACTAAAATAAAATTCCAAAATGAGCAAACGTAAGAAAACGCCAAAATGTTCCACGTTGGATTCATATTGTGCACCCTGTTCATCAAAAAAACCAACAACACAATCACAAAGTGATGACAATAAGGTAGTTCTGTAATTTTTGTAATTTTTCCTCCATGTATTTGAATGGGAGCAAATGGCACCGAAATCGGCTAAAATCATGTTTTCTTTCATATTATTAATGACCTATTTTGGAAATAAATGAAGAAATATGTGTAAAACTATGCATTTTATTGAATAAAATATCACGTTATGCACATTTTTCTTATATTTTGTCAATTTTGCTGAAAATAATTGTTTATGGAATGTAAAATGAGTCAACAAAAACATGTTTTTTTACCCAAAAGTGTTATTATTTGCAATGTTCATCTCATTTCCAATGAATTTCATTACCAATTAACACAAATAGGTATATAATAACATTATAATGTAACTACATTCATTTACCATGTTGAAATTCCCTGCAAATGCTCCATTTTTTACAAAATCGGTTACCATGGCAACGATTTTGAAAAAGTGTTTTTTAATACCTATTGTGACGTTTTAAGACGTCAGTAAATTATGATAAACTTTAATAGATACAAATGACACACAAGTATTGCTACTGTAATTTTGAAAAGCACAAATGTTACCATAGTAACAATATTAACATTATGTCTTGATTTTCAAACATCCGGCTTATTTTAACTATTTCAAATAAACGTTTTTGAGATACAGTAGGTGATTATCAATACTGCAAATACCAAATTTATTTGACAAACCATAGGTGCACTATACTATCTTTGTTCATATCCATGTAGAGCTGTTACTATGGCACAATATATAGTTTGCCATAGCAACCATGGTAACCAATATTGGAAAACACAAAAATAGTATTTGTTGAAAAAGGGTTTACTTTTTGAAAATCAATGCAATACACCCGAGTACTGTTACCATCTAGCAATACACTTAACATGTGAACGCTTAATAATATTTGTTGTCATGGCAACCATTTTAATATTTCACACAAAAACTCATATATACTCCATTTAAAATCAATATATTCGTCGAATCAGTATACATGATCAATGCTGCAAAAATAATATTTATCTTGACAAACATGATTGTTCAAAGTAATTTCACCTTGACCTTGGACATGAAGGCCACATGGGTGTGGTACATGTATGGAATGAAAATATGGATGATGATAAGGAAGTATATGAAGTTTGAAGTCAATCTGACTTACGGTTGCAGAAAACTTTAAGGCAAATCGTACAGATGCACATGTCTAAGTAATTTTACCTTGACCTTGGAAATGAAGGCCGCATGAGTGTGGTATGGAATGAAAATATGGTTGATGATATGGAAGTATATGAAGTTTGAGGTCCATCCGACTTTCCGTCACAGAGACAATGGGTACCCAAACAGGGGAGGGGATGGGCGGGGGCGGAAGTATATCTATAGTTTTGTATACACAGTTTAAGCTTTATATATCTTACAACAATTACCAACAAGAGCGAGCAGTCATGCATGGAACATGACAGGTGACATATGTCATCAGTCCCATTTCAAGCGAGGATACAGAAATAATTGCAGGGGTATGTAATTACAGGACGGCTATACCTCCACAAGCGCGAAATTGTAAAGTTGGGGGTGTGGGGTCCTCCCCCAGGAAATGTTTAAGTGCAAACCATATGTGCATCCCCCCCCCCCCCCACCCTCTCCCCCATAATAGTTTTGAATTGAGGAAGCCATTTCTTCCTGCATTCTACTGCATTTATTTTTTTTGATATATTTGAAGATCATAACAGTCCATACAATCTATGTGTAAAACAATATTTCGTATTTTTTTTTTTTTTTAAATCGGGATTTCTGAAGCCCCCCCCCCCCTGATTCCGCCTCTGCTGGTGACATGTCAGCAGTCATCAGTCCATTTTCTCCCGACACAGTCTCCAAAAATAAAATTTAAAATTCATATCATTTTCCAATTCAAATAGGAATCCTCAGCGATTTGTAACCCGGAGGATATAACAAAAACGTTCTACTTTCACTTTCATTTCAGCTACACATTTAATTTTAATTTATTGAGTAAATGATGCCGAAATATTTATTTAAATTAATATCAAATTATTTAAAAATACTTGTTTAATTCATAATACAAATAATCTAGAGATAATTATTATCCTTATTCAAACTCAAGACAAGTTTCTTTTGTGAAGTGTATCGTAAGGTATATTATGTGTATATGCTGTGTAGCGTCAAATCGTATGACTGTCGGTAGCGTACGCGCTAACACACACGACGTGTAATTATCAAACAATTGCTAGCACCTCTTTGGAAAGTTTGGATTTCCGCACGAATTGTTTTACTAAATTCATTATAGATTAGTTGATTTTTTAAGTAAAATGGACACTGATTAATAATATCGATGGCTCAATTTGATTAAAACAGTATGTAACTGTCAAAAAACAATGTTTCTGCTTTAAATCATCATCATTTCGCTGTCCAATGTCGGATTTTATCGAGCCATTGACCTATGTAAAGTTCAGAATGTAAGCTTTAATCTGATTGGTCATTCAAGAAAAACGTCACAGGAAAATCCCGCGGAAATCGCTTAGAGTAACCCCATAGTGCTGTAACACAGCTAAAAATATGCCCGCGCATCTCACAACGTCGGCGAAAGTGGGTCAACATCGGTGTATTCAAATTGTGTTCTAAGTACTAAAATCGGGTTATTTATCGTAAACACTGCAATAAATGAACAAAATAATGATTATATTATTGAATTCAGCTGTAAAAAATGGTTTTTAATCTGATTATAACATAGAATTTGTGAATTAAAAACGTTTGATTTTCACTACGAGGCAGCCAAATTACAGGATTACGACAGCGTACTGAACCCCCTACTACCTGTCACTGTGTGCACCCCGCAGAGTTCCACGGAGGACCCCGTCATGTCTTCCACTGTCTCAGAGTCGGAAACTAGTCAGTCTGACCCATCCAGCATTGCCACTGAACCACCAGAAATTTAAAAAATAGGACAAGTGGATATTTCGAAGTTTCTTGATAGAACCAGCGCGAAAACGGACCCAGACAGACGATATATAGTTACGTACAAATTCAAGCCTGCACAAGGGTGGGAACCTCCGTTACGACAGTGTGGAAAACAGTTGAGGCGGGCTCCACATTTCTTATTCAGTGGGGAAAAGTACCCCACGATCCAATACTGCCCTACATTGAATGGTGCACTGTGTACGGTCTGTGTAGCATTTGGGAATAAATCCAACGTCCTCACATCTAAACATTTAACAGACTGGAGCAATGGCAATCGAATTGTTGATTTGCACTTACAGTCTGAGGATCACAAATCAGCAGTTATACTAGCTGCATGTTTCAGCGCTGTCAGCATGCAGGCAGACAATTCAATTGCTGTACGACTGTCAACAGCATATAAAGACAAACTGGAAAGAAATCGATCTGCATTATGTTCCATCATCAGGGTGATTCTTCTTTGTGGAAGACAAAATATACCACTACGTGGGAAAGTGGACGAGAGATCCAATTTCAATGCCATTATTCATACTATGGCAGAAAAAGATCTTTCGCTGAAGAAACATCTTGAAATGTCCGATGCCGGAGCGAGATATTTGAGTCATTCTATACAGAATGAGCTAATACAACTCTGTGGCAAACAGATATCAGACGCCATATTACAGGACTGCAGGAATGCCCATTTTGTTTCAATTTTAGCTGATGAATCTGCAGATGTTTCAAATTCAGAGCAGGTAGCTCTCTGCCTGCGGTATGTTCCCATCGAGGAGGGAAAACACATGGTCAGGGAGGAATTTATATCGTTTGTATCGACAAGAGATACAACGGGCGAAACCTTGACAAATATCATTACCGCGCAGTTGGAAAAGCTTGGCCTTAACATCCAGAACGTAGTGGCTCAGGGCTATGATGGAGCTGGTAATATGTCAGGAAAGGTCAAAGGGGTACAAACCCGCATCAGAAATATACACAATGATGCAATGTATATCCATTGCAAAAACCACCGGCTCAATCTGGCGATTTGTCGTTGTTGCAAAGTCCTGTTTGTCAGTCACATGTTTGACGTTGTTGGGGACATTCTGTACTTCATTACAGAATCTCCAAAGCGCCTCCAGGTATTCTTAAGTCGAAACCAGAACGGGAACAGACTCAAGCGACTGTGTCCCACTCGATGGTCGCAGCACGCAGAAAGCGTATCTGCATTCTTGAAGAACTTTTCTACGATATCTGACACTTTGGTCGAACTTCAAGGTGATAGTGACACGAAAACTCGCAGTGACGACATGTCATACGACAGGGCTCTGTTCTGTGTGACTGGACCGCTTGATTATTTAACCCCATTGGCAAACACCATGCAGACGCCATCATATGATCTAGTCAGGGCGTCCATGTACGCATCCACTGTCACCGAACTGCTCAACAAAAAGCGAACCGAAACGAGTTACTTTGATGAGATTTGGGACTCTGCCACAACCCTAGCCACTGACAACAGTATTGCTGTTCAGCGGCCGCGTGTTGCTGCGAGACAAACTACCAGAACCAGTGTGCCAGCTAACTCAGATAAAGAGTACTGGAAACTCAATCTGTTCACACCGTTCATGGACCACCTCATAGTGGAGTTGACAGAGAGGCTGGCTATTCCTTTGCCACGACTGAAAGCCCAATATCTCCTCCCTGACAAGCTGGCGGATTTGTCGCTGATGTGTGGAATGAGATCAAGGGTGCATACAGCAGATTTATTGCAGCTGACGAAACCGTTTTAGACCGCGAGTTGGAACTGTGGAAAACTGGCATTGACACCATGTGTATCCGGGCGACAGATATGTGCGATGTCCTTGATTGCGCTGTTGACTTATACCCAAATATGTACAAGATTTTAAAAGTTCTTCTGACAATGCCAGTTTCAACAGCATCGGCTGAACGGTCGTTCAGCTGCATGCGCCGTCTAAAGACGTATCTGCGAAACACCATGTCCGATGACAGACTCACTGGCCTGGCACTTATGCATGTCCACAGAGAACGGTGCGTAAAACCAGAAACGGTATTGAGAGATTTTGACGCAACAGGTGACAGGCGCATATCGCCTGCATTCCACAATGATTAATCATACACATAATAATAGTGTAATGTATACACAACGCCAATAGTTTAGCACCACTTTGATACTGGTCGCTATATAAACAAACTAGATAGCGCCAAGTGATCCTTGAAAACTGCTGAGCAAAACTACCAAACAAATACGTCGCGAACAGGGTCTCGATCTTCGTCTCTCTGTCACCAATGGGTCTATAACGACCAAAATTTACGACAAGAGGGACGACTTTAACTTTAGCATTGTTGATTATCCACATTTGGATGGAGATGTACCCCGTGCTACATCTTATGGGGTATACATCTCCCAGCCTATGCGTTGCGCTAGAGCTTCTAGCAATGTTGAAGACTTCAATGATCGGAATATTGTAATCACTTCTAAACTCATGCAACAAGATTACCGTTTCCACAAGCTTCGTAAAACATTCTCTAAGTTTTACAACCGTAACAGTGACATTGTCCTTAAATATAATTGCAATATGAAAACACTTTTGCGGTCTGGAATTACCCACCCAAAATTTTATGGTGACGTGATCAACAAACTTCGTAAAATTAAGGGTAGTCGTTCATTTTCTGATCAATTCAAACGAATTATAATAGAAAATTTGTTCACCGACACTACGACCCTTCCATTTTGCAGCGTACTGCTGGGCTGGTCATCGACAGAACAGTTGATTAATTTTTGAGGGATCAATTTTGTGGTGCCTCTGTTGCATTTTGTGTTATTTTCTTGTTTTTTGTTGTAGTTATTGAAATTCTTGGGGACCGTACACCGCTGCATTTTTTTTGCCATGTTGAAGGCTCTATGACCACCGCTGTACCCGTGACGTAGTTTTCTATAGTTGTTACTGTTATCTTAGTCCCGCTCATTGCCCCCACCCTTAGGATTTATTCCTATATTTGATTCCGTTCGTTCATCTGTGTCACAGACTGTGATGGCAGTAATGCTCAACTACCAACAGGGATCGGAAAATAATAACAGCATGCATTGATAGGAAGCACGTGGAGAATTTCTACAGCCGCCACACTGCACAAACTACGGTGGATGTATGTTCACTGGGTGTTGAACTTAAACTTAGATCGGTGCCAAGCTCTATATTTTGCTTAAATGTATTATTCATCTGGATGCAACATATTGAAAAATATTGAAGACAATGGTGATTATAATAAAGGAAATTCAATCACTGTTTCAAATTTTTTTCGGGGGGCATGCCCCCGGACCCCCCTAGCACACTCCTTCGCTACGCTCAGTCGACTCATTTTACTGATTAGCGTAAAACAATTATGTGCCTGGCGGCGCCCTTGTCACTGACACTGCGAATGTGCAGCATCTGGGTCTTTTGGCATTGATTGTTTGACATTATTATTGATAAAATAATTTAGTTTCCACTAATTCAGTGAAGCAATAACAGTCTGATATATTGTTAATCTTGTATAGTAGGCCTACAGTTAAATACATACTCTCTGAATTAGCATAGACTAGAATGAGATCATAGTACCTGTTATCATATTGTTGTTGCATATTTACGTCCATTAAACTGTATACTTGCACATCTTGCCCCCTGTAATGTTTCATTCCCTTTGACTGTATGATGTAAACATTTAATGTGGTATGGCGGTGTGGTATTCCATGTAGACGACCCGACACGCTACCTCAATCTCGGTCGTCACAATATGTTTGACGGTGCATGAACAGTCCATATTCAGTTGAGCTTAAGAAATAGGGAACATATACAATCAATGTAACGATAGCATAACCGTCAATGACGCCGCTGACTACAGATAGCAAGTTACAGCTCCAGATGTCAGGGCGAGATGACCTTCTGACAATTGAGGAAAATCTAAGTAATACTGACTTGTTTCTGGAAACCGCGTTAGTCCAGCTTAGTGAACATTGACATATTTATGTTGCATACTGGTGTGTAGCGCGATGCTGGCGATCCTGTGTACCCTGGGAAGAAATGTATCTTCTAATGCACTCTATAAATATCACGCAATATGATTCGCTGATGGTCATACATTACAGGTATATCATTGTTGATGAACGGTCGCACATTATTTCAATATGTATTCCTACGCCAATATTAAGTTTGGGGTCGGTCAATTTATTCTGCCACATAATGACCGACCAAAACATGAGGTAACTCATCAAATGTCCCAAGTGGTAGTCTGGTATTATTGTCAAAGACACAGCTGGTTTGCATATGAAACGTCCTGGTCCTAAACGTCCTGGTGACCTGGTACGAAAGTTACATGGTCCGAAGAGTACGGCGAAAAATATATAAATTACCATATATAAATTACCGTTGATCACGTTTCATATGTTTTGGCAGAAAGTATGTATCCTGTGTAATCTTGAATCTCAAATGGTAGTATATCACGAATAATTAGACGAGTTATTACACTATTTATCAACATCAGGGAAGTTTGACAGGTGGCCGCCATTGAAATATTGCTGCTAAGAGATCACAATGGAGCGACATTAAAAGCGAAAAGTACTAAATAAAGCAATGATAATTCTAACGACGCATTTATTGCTTTTATTATTGAAAAATAATAAAATCAGAAACATAAACGCTAATATCTTGTAATTGTGTTGGAACTATTTTCTTCGTAGAAAATATTATTTGTGTGATACGTCCGGTATGACCTGCTGGTTCAACCAGCTTGCAATCCGGTACGATTTTCCAACGAGACTCCATAAAGTTTGCAAAACAGTAAAGGAGTGCATTAGAAATAGGTTAACCGCTTTGTAATTTTGAAATTTGCGGCGTGTATCAGAAAATGATAGGTCGGAAAATATGTTTCCAGCGGAGCCATTAAATATGTTTTCCGACCTCTCATTTTCTGATACACGGCGCAAATTTCAAAATTACAATACAGTTAACCCTATATTAAACCCCACCACAACAACCATACCGTTGTCACCGTGTTTATAATGGCCATCGATTCGAGTTTCTCTTGCACCTGTGGCCAGCAATGATTACTGTCTTGACTACCGTCTGTCTCGTGTTATAGCCCATACATACATGTAAACAAAGGATATACTTACTCCGTTGTCCTTGTACCTCGTCCATCATCGTGTCGTTCTCGTAAGTTTGCTCACTACAATGTCCATAGAAACAAACAGCTTACATAAATCATGGCGTACTGATGTATTACAAGTGTACTTTATATACGAACACACTATGGACCGTAGTAACTGTGAGTTAGTTACACATGATGCACGTATCACAATCCTCCGATATAGTTACTAATAGGTGGTGTTAACAACTTTATGTTTTCGTTAACATTCTATAAAGCTGATTTCCATACCCCTTTATTCCACTTACCCATAACTTTAATGACGACCATCTTTGCTAGTAACCTACATTTTAGTATTCACCTTCCCCCGTTATTACACACCTGTTGGATACAACACCACTACGTACACACATCTTACCTGCCAGTGTATTTCGTCCCATCTTTACCTATGGAAGCAAAATAAAAAGTACACTCGTAAATACCAAGTATCCACTAACTCAAACATTGTGCGTGTGCAATATAGTTATACAATAATCATTACATGGATGTACAGCGGTCGATAGATAAAGGTGTTACAGTGATAATATATTGTGTTTCAGCATTTATTTAGCAACAGGGTTGCCTAACATTCATTGTTATCAACTAGTTACATATTGTGATATTATTGCATGTAGGTGTAACGGTAACTATTATTTACTATGAGCGGATTACGGAAGTCCCCCGGGGGTGTCCTGGGGCAAACATATGTACTTTCTGGATGATGAAATGAATGAAGTGTCGCACCGTGATAGAACATATTTAGAGCAATGTGAGAAATAGCAAAATGTTACGTTAATTGAAATAGACACTATATGAAAGATACCCTGTTGTAAACCTATGAGAACGATTAGACTGTACCTTTGAAAATCAGAGTAAAATGATCGTGTGTTAGTGAGAACATGTTACATAACCAAGACAGGAAACTCTATGTGCAATATCAAAAGATTGGCTGTGAACAGAGACAACAACAAGTATGTCCCCAATATTCAGGTTTGGTACTGTATTACGTATATTTCCCTGACTTTGGGCTAGCGGGTGGTGCAGGCTCGTGCATCCGTTATATGACAGAGGACCATCTGCCGAAATATGTGTGCAATATCCGAAGTAGTCTTATGGGAAACCGAATACATAAGGCCATAATCTACTACGTTACATTTTGTGGCGGCGGGACAGACAAGATGATGGACGGTGGAACAATAATACTATAATACTGGATATATTGTAATCGCTGCATACATGACACATACATGTTCTTCTACCTACCATTCCTGATTCGGTATCCATTTTTGTAGAAGACGCCGGCCACGATAATGCCGACAACAATCACCGCCGCCACCACTGCACCTGTTCCAGTGGCTGCCCCTTCACGAAAGGAAGACGCTGCCACGCCACAAGCATCTGTGACAGTGACAGAAACATGCATATTTCGTCATCTTTGTCAATCGGGCTTATATGAGCAGAAAGTGGCTTATTTTTAGCTTTTTACGCATCTAGGACCTTAGCATCTAGCACACGTCTGCAACTAAAATGGTACGAACTGTTTGTTAGAGGCACATCTAATGGGTACTCAAACTAAATGGCGAACCGTACCTTTTTATCGATTTATTTGCCGGCTATTGAACAAATTATACTATACTTATATTAGATGGCATTCTCTTCCTAGTATACACGTATACATTTTGTTTCGCGAAACTGTAGAACTTCTAAAATAAATGTAATTTCAATAAACATTGCTGTAAATTAAAATGGTACTGTTATTTTATAATTCCGATACTGAGCAAAGTCCAAACATATCATATATCATGTAAGTATACAATGTTATCATACCATACCTGCCCATGACCCGTCCTTTGTGCCACCTGTTGTCACGTTATGTATATCTGTATACGGACTAGATCCCAGCTCGTTGTGTGCATACATCCTTAGGTAGTAGTGAGTCCCGGGACTGAGCGAGGCAAATGTTATTTGGTTCAGCTCTCGGCTAACACTGACACCCGTGTCGAATGAGGGACCGTCGGTCCAGGCCACCCCGTCTGTGCTGTACTGTACCACTGCTGTCTGTGGGTAGCCGCCGTGAAACCCCGATTGCCAGGATACATCAACACGTGTAGGTTGGATGTTTAACACTTTGAAATGTTCTGGGTTGTCTGGTGGTCCTGCAGAAGAGGCCAGTTTAACTTAAGAAGAATGTAGGACCAATGAAAATATCAACCTTACATAGAATAAACTGTATGCACTAGTGATACTGACAGTGAATGAACATTTCATGGGCATATATTCAATCACTAAGACTGTTCTAATCAAAGCATGTGAAAGGCGCTCATTAAAGGGGGCTATCAATATTTCAGGAATATAGACTCAAGTATTTTGGCATGACTTTAATGTGCGTGTACTTATTAGTATGATGTATAACATGCAATAACAAACATCCCGTCAACAATGGGGCATACATTTTGTTAGACTTTGTTCTGCATTTGGGACCGTTTTCCGTATTTGAAATAATAGGTTGGGATGTGTAGAACTGTTTTATGTTGTGTTGTTTCGTGCACACATTGGTCAGAGACAAGTATATTGTTTTAGGTTGATTACACAACCCAATACAAATTAATCAACTACTTGCTTGTTTGCACGTCTCATACATATACGACTTTCATATTTGAACACATATATCTGCAATAGATATGTAAATAAATACGCAAGATACAACGTCCGTATCGGAACTTTATAAACACTCCTCTATCATGTATATGGCGGCTGATATGGATAAGAATACTTATCATTCGCCGAACACCAACTTGTGGATGTGTTTACTTTCCAGAACAGCTTCCATTAAAATGGACGCCTCGCCTATCGCGTTGGTTACGACAATGTCGTAGATACCCAGTCCGGACTCTGTCACAATTGTCCACGTGACAGTTGATCTGATTCCCAGTATGGGCACCATGCTACTGAATACAGGCAGGCTTATCTGTGTCGCCTCTGTTGTCACGGTACCAACCGGCCGAGATTGTCGAACGTTGCCGATAACTTTGTAGCAGATAACCAGCGTCGGTGTGGCTGGTGAGTAATATGTGGTGGTGACACTGGCGGGGTAGCCCAGCTTCACAGCAAACTTGTTTATATCATTTACCGCACAGTTTGGTGTAACGATAACTGGACGTGCTGAAACATACACCTGGTATGTATTAGTAAATTAGATGGGTTTGGATTAGGGTTTATCACGACAAGCAGAATATGGCAGAATACATGTAGCTGCTACACATCCGGTATCCCCGGACCATAGACTACTCGGCCCGCAAACCCGCAACTGGTATCAATTCCACAACTAGTACAAGTCTATCGCAGATACTGTGCCAATTTACGATCGATCCGCCCATGTGGTCAAACAACGTAACCTGTCTCAAGTTATGATGTTCACGACTGAAGGAATGACTTCAAAGAACGTAACGTTGTTTCGAAGACACTAGCTTCGAATATTATTGAATATTTGCATAAAGTGTATCTGACCCTGTTATTCATAGTGTATACTCTACTGTGCATTGAATTGCCATCTGAGCCATGTTAGCCTGAACCATATATCGGCCAGATACACTTGTTGTAGCAATGAATTGCCACCTGAGCCATGTTAGCATGGACCATATATCGGCCAGTTACACTACAGATATACTTAACAATACCTGTAAATTATTTACTTTTCTGACCGTATCAGGCGTTTCCATGGCATGTCGTGTGTATTTCATTGCGTAAAATTTTATCTTCTAGAACCGTGCTTTCTTCTATTAAATATTCGGCGGTGGTGTCATGAAAGGTTTTAATATGTATTGGTCATGCAATGTAATGGCTGCTCATCATCACGCAAGACACAATCTATGAATTTCTACTGACCGTAGAGCGGCAATTCATATACTTTTTTTTAACTGTTTATTTACATTTTTGCAAATTCTCCAGAAGCAAACTGAGGTGATCTTATGTTGTAGTTATAATGTATTACATGATTATTGTATAATAGTGTGTAGCACGAACATTTGATTGTGAGAGCCGCAGTAGAAGCTGTCATGATGAGCTCTCTGGTGCCATACGGTGCTACCCCGTTGCTGACCCGGCATGTGTATACACCAGAATGTGCATATGTCAGGTTGGACAGTCGGAGAGTTGCGGCGGCTTCCAGGATGGGCCGAGTTATCTCCCCGTACCCTGGCCACGACTGCACCCAGCGTGAGTACAGGTAGATGCTGGGAACACCGGACCGCGAACACGTCAGATCCATATACTGACCATTCACTGTCGCCGTGGCCACAACATCTGGGGGATCTGAATTAGACATTATCCCCAACACGAGTATATAGATCACAACTAAAAACTGACAATTATAAAAAAACAAAAAAAAAAAAAAAACAACGACAATTCACAAAACGCTACATATAAATAAACATATTTTAGTAACAAACTAAAATAATTAGATTCTTCGACCAATGCACGTCTGGTTAACAAAACACAATTTGTAACAAATAATCGTAATCCAACATATTCATATGAATATGCAATTAAAGATATTATATTTATTTAAACATAATTATCGTGATTCGGTGTATACTCGACTATCATTCAGTATCGACGTTAAGTCAGTACACTCTGTAATGTATTCCTGTGCAGACAAGCCGGACTCACAGCTGTGCTAGCAGAGGTTGTCAGTAACTTACACTGCACTATCAGCTCCATGTACGCGCTGTTCGCTGAGCCAACTTCGTTATCGACCTTACACCGGTACTGGCCGGCCTGATCATGATGTACATCCCGGATATTGTACGTGTATGCCCACTGATTGCCGGTCCCGGTCCCCGGTCCACTCTCCAGTGTAGCCTTACCGTCCTTGTACATGTTGTACCAGGTGAAGGTGGGGGCCGGCTTACTGGTGGCCGTACACATCAGTGCAGTAGTCGGCGAGCCCTCTGTTACTGTGACATTTCCACCCGGGATTGAAGCCACTGCGCTGTCTGTAATGTAACCACGGTGCTATCTACATTATACGTGTGGCTGTACACGTCAGGGCAGTAGTCGGGGCGCCCTCCGTTACTGTGACGTCTCAATCAGGCATCTCGGCCACGGTCTGTCTGTACATGATGATATCTATCTGTCCTATACTGGTGGCCGTACACGTCAGGACAGTAGTCGGGGCGCCCTCCATTAATGTGGCGTCGCTACCAGGGATAGATTTCATAGGGATGTCTGTAATATAACCACGGTGATATCTGCATCATACTGGTGGCCGTACACGTCAGGGCAGTAGTCGGGTGAGTTTGTCGTTGTGACGTACATTCAACAACAAGGTAGTCGTATACGAGTTGGTAATGGTAATACGTCACTACTCATTCCTGAGGTGGCGTGGTATGGCCAAGCACGGGATTTCCGTGACTAAATGTGTACGACATCGAAAGCTGACAAACAACTCAACTCAACTCCCGCGAATTACACGCATAACTAGAAGTAGAAAGGTTTGAAACGGAGATTCCACCCGCTCACGTTTTTAAGCAATAAAACCATTATGTGTTAAATGATAACAATAATCCGGTCCCAAACTGTTTGTTTAGATACATTCAGATCACCTTGAACATATCATCGAAAATGCTTTCCCTATTGGATGGTGGTGGTCATAAGAGACTAACAGACATAAGACAAATTCAACTAAATAATCTCGATATACCTAGTCGTGTGCGTTCATGCATTTGTTAAAAGAAACAGACGGCCATTTTGGACGCCATATTGCATTTAATATATTTGGCTCCACTTTCTAGAATGACACCCATGCCAGAAATAATTGGCATGCCCCCATGGCATACTGGAATCTAACTAGAGATTGTGTATAAAAAAGAAAACTTTAAATGAACTCAAAATTCAAAGTCATTTGAGAAAATCGTACAAATTTTTTGACCTAAGAACATGGCTAAGTGATTCAGCACCATTTTAAAGGTTACAATGTCAAGGCCATGCCATTGATGATATGATTGCGTCACACATGGTCAGATCAATAAACTGTCCAACTATTAAAGGAATCCTTCAAGTAATAGGTGGTATAGTAAGTGGGAAACAGATTTAAACACGAAAACTTTAACATTGAAAATCAAAACAGGTCACATGTTGAAAAGTGGTATGTGATAGGCATAGAGTTTCTAGGTGGTACAGTAATGCCCGCTGCCGCCCGCCGCTAACGCCGTCGCCCGCCCGACCGTCGGTCCAACTGCCCAGATTTTGTCAATCCAATACCTAGGATTTTTTTTCAAACACCCAGATAAAAGGTTTATGAGGTAGAATTGTAAATATTTCCTTTTTTTTTTGTTGCAATTTATGGACCTTGAATATTGGTTATCATAGTGGTTTTTCTGTCAAATAAAAAAACGGTAACAAAAATAAACGTCTAATTAAATGGCAAGTTCTGTAAAAAAACACATTTTTAGTTATCGGCCATATGCTCAAAATTCGCTGTTTGCCAATCCAATACCTAGCATTTTTTTTCAAACACCCAGATAAAAGTTTATGAGGTAGAATTGTAAATATTTCCTTTTTTTTTGCAATTTGACCTTGAATATTGGTTATCATAGTGGTTTTTCTGTCAAATACAAAAACGGTAACAAAAATAAACGTCTAATTAAATGGCAAGTTCTGTAAAAACACATTTTTAGTTATCGGCCATATGCTCAAAATTCGCTGCCGTCTTGGACGTCATCTTGAATTTCATACCTTTGGCACCACTTCCGAAAATGACACGCAGGCCAAAGTTATTCATCAGCCATCACTCTAACATACAAAGAGTTCAAACCTTTTCCGTCCATATGTCGGAACCAGAATCATACAATGCAACCATCTGTGTGTTTACACCCCCGCAACGACTTGTGTGTGTGTGGTTGGGGGGGGGGGGGGGGGGTTATACTGGAGTCCGTCCGATTTGCTAGGCAACCGGATGGGATACATCAAGCTCCCATGACCACGGCATAATGAAGCTTCGATACCGATTTATTTATATTGCTAAATACGTTTAAGTCGCGCTTAGATCCAAATAATGAAGAGGGTGACATATAATGTTCTAGACATAAGGCGTCACTAATGACCTCAACTGCATGCATTTTCAAGCTATTTTGGACAGAGAGTACAAATTAGTTTTACATATGAGATGATGACGTCATATCACTACGACGTCATATTACGCAGTGACATACTATAATGCGATGTCATTGACGAATTGTCAGTATAGCGGCATGCCAAATTTCATTAAGATATACATCACACTATATAATTATGAACTTGCATATTCATTTTCACTATTGATTGGATGACCCTCGTATGTAATCGAATACTTTTAGCACAAAGCTCGGACAGACAAACTGTGTGTCGACTATCTGCACACTATATTGATACGTGAGCCGTGGGTAAGGCGCCGTTGTATAATGAGAAATGCAAAATCCCATCTATGCAAATAATTGTAAGTACATAATCAGCTGCAATGTGGAGCCTCTGAACATTTACACTAGTGTAAACTACTCAAATCACAAAAGAACAATGCACCTTTCTCCCAGGTAAAATACAATGCAATATAACAATATATTGCTCCATGAAAACAGAGAATACTATAAGCCATACGTACAGTGGAGGTCCAGTGTGAAGGGTCCACTAGTCACCGCCCGGACACTGTTGTCGGCCGTACAAGTGACGGTGTCGTAGTCGTCGTCCCTCGTAGGCATCAACACCAGGGTGGTCTTGGTAGACGCTGGATTAGTAACTGTACCCGTCCAGGACGTCCGTCTCCAACTGATGAACGTCGACCTCGGGTTACCGTACATAAATGTACACGTTAGTATCAACTGGTTCCCGTTGGCTGTGAATGGACTACTACCGGTAACATTGACCGATTCAGGAGCATCTGTAATACAGGGAGACATAGGGTTGATTCTTCCACCGGCTGTAAGTGGGCAAGATTTATGTGGCATGATACAGCGTACTTTACCCCTCCACTATTGTGGTGGGGCATACAAATGATGACTGATTGACATTTGCTTAGAAAGTGTCAAATGGAGATTGTGTTGTGTACGGCAGATACTCGTGTACACCACCAGCAGATGATATTGTCCAAGTGTTATGGTTGTATCTGTTACTTTGAGCGAGAAACGGACTTTAACACACACACTTAACAAGAATATGTCTATGTCACTGAAGCAGAACAAGTACTTGGTGAAGGTCGGTGAAAATAAATATTCAAATACATTTTATTATAATAATTATATTATGTTCAACCCATTTTCAAATTTAACTTTTATTTATTTTCTTGGATCATTTCTGAGCTAATAAGCCAAGATTCATTTGCTTTAATTTTCACAACAGCAGTCACTATATATTTCGGTCCATGGTAGGTTTTTCATGGACAAACTCGACACATTTGTGTCTGCGACTGGAGAAATGGGGTTTATGTGACGTGTGACCGGTGCAGCTCAGTAGCACCCTTATGTAGCCCGATACCGATCTGTTTTGCTTGTTAGAACCATGACGGGTCTTCCATTGATGGAATAGCGAACGGTCCATATCCTGATCACATTGTGTGGACGCATAGGTGATCTGAATCTGCACTGGTTGCAAAACCAATAAGACCCATTTATCCAGTCAAAGCCACATATTCAACACCACAAACATCTGCTCCGTTGTCCACCCCCTGTACATTAAACCACCGTGTATGTATCTGTACCATTGCATTACAACAATATATACTTACAGCGGACGTCAATGGTGGTTGATGCTGCGAGTTGTGTTGTTAACAGTGTTGTTGGGTGTGACACTGTACATTGAGCAGTTCCACCGTCGTCCGCCTTCATTACAGGGAACTGTATTGTGGACATCGCCGTATACAGGTCTGTACCGGTGATGGACGGTGCTGCTACAGGTGTGATCGTACTGCCCTTGTATGTCCAGGCCATGACGATACCGGTGGCGGGACGGAAGTCGGATGCTGTACAGCGGACCGTCACGGAGGATCCCGCTTCGGCCTCACCGACCTGCTCCACTGTGGGCGGTGACGGTCTCACTGTAGGGAATAGCGGGACAATTAACAATATGGTCTACTTGGGTCAATTTTATGGAGAATCACCGACCTGATCCATTTTGGGCGGTGACGGCCTTACTGTAGTGAATATAAGGACAATGAACACCTGGGTCTACCTGGGTCAATGTTATGGAGAATCACCGACCTGAACCACTTTGGGCAGTGACGGCCTCACTGTAGGGAATAGCAGGGCAATGAACACCAGGTTCTACCTGGGTCTATGTTATGGAGAATCACCGACCTGCTCCACTGTGGGTGGTGACGGCCTTACTGTAGGGAATATAAGGACGATGCGCACTATGGTCTACCTGGGTCAATGTTATGGAGAATCACCGACCTGAACCACTTTGGGCGGTGACGGCCTCACTGTAGGGAATAGCAGGACAATGAACACCTGGGTCTACCTGGGTCAATGTTATGGAGAATCACTGACCTGCTCCACTGTGGGAGGTGACGGCCTCACTGTAGGGAATAGCAGGACAATGAACACTAGGGTCTACATGGGTCAATGTCATGGAGAATCACCGACCTGCTCCACTGTGGGAGGTGACGGCCTCACTGTAGGGAATAGCAGGACAATTAATACTAGGGTCTACCTGGGTCAATGTTATGGAGAATCACCGACCTGCACCACTGTGTGCGGTGACGGCCTCAGTAGGGAATAGTAGGGAAATGGACGCCAGGATCCACTTGGACAATGTTATGGACAATCAATATTAGGCATACAGTATGGAATAGATCTAGGGAATAGTAGGACAATGAACACTACTACTAGTATATCTTTCTCATTTGTCTGCTGACACAAACGTTCAATCTAAACAATTGTGAGGGTGAATTTTGCTAATGATGAAAAGGTACTTACATTTACATATTTGTTTAGAAGATGTAATCTGTTTAATAGCCAAAAGTATGTTGGCAGCAAAACGTGGAACAGACAGTATGGTCTACCGGGGTCAATGTTATAAAGAATCAGTATTCCAAATGTTTTGACATAAAGTAGGGAATACAACAAATCAGCTGAACTAAAATTCGTCTGTGATGTGTGTTCCATATGCATACATATTAAACAAATGGCTTGTGAGTAATGTTTTTATTTATCAAAAATAAAATAAGTTGGTTTCTGTCGGATACTCGCCAAAGTTTTACATTCGAAACATATTCACATACTACAATATAAACGTTTTAAACATCGACAGTTTCTCCAATGTTTTTTTACATGCATTAAACATGGTGATGTGTGTCAAGCATTGGACCAACTGTGTTATGTTTGGGCATCCATTTTCTCCAGCTGGTAATCGACTGGAAAATTAGATGATAAAATCTATACTCACAATACATGTAATTACATTTCTTCATACATGTATATCAATTTCATCATATATGTACATCAACATTTGCCGCCATGGGGCTTATCAAATTTGTGGAACAGCGTAGCTCCTGATCAATTAGCACACTCCAGTAGCTTGATAACTCCTACACTGTTGAATTACATTCTGTCGTCTGCTGTTTTTATTTTATTTTCAATTTTCCTCATTAAAACATGGTTTGAAAACACTTGAGAATCATATCCAATGGAAGAGATTCCATAGGACTGTCGAATCACGTCTATGTTGAGAAAGAAGATAAACTATAAAATAACCACAGACGACAATTTGCGTTCTAAGAG
Source organism: Conchocele bisecta (assembly GCA_029237695.1). Classification (NCBI taxonomy): domain Eukaryota; kingdom Metazoa; phylum Mollusca; class Bivalvia; order Lucinida; family Thyasiridae; genus Conchocele; species Conchocele bisecta. The sequence goes on from CM055275.1 coordinate 67,692,438, forward strand.
TTGCTTGTCGGTGTATACTCACTGGAAAGCAATTAAAGAACAACTATATACCTGCTCAACGTTTGATTCAATTAAGATAATTGCTTCGTCAATATGATGGAATATATGTATAACATATATGTGAACACTGCCTTGTTACTGTATCATATACGACACATGGGGTGGCTAAGTCGGCCATATGTGTGTGTCAGCCATCAGGCAGTTTCACCTGTATGCCATTTGGCAAAAAACTCAAAATGTGAAGTACAAAATATGCTATAAAGTAGCTAATCACAAGTGGAAAAGCCAGGAGAACGGACTCCTATCAATTATACCAAATATTACACCAAACTTTAAAATATGTCAGTTTTCGGGACAGGTTTGTGACTGTATTTTTAACAACATGCACCACCATTAGAAATAACTATATACACAGAAAATCGCACTGTGTATCACTTTTACATGGAAAACCACACAACACATATCATATATACCCACTACTGAACTATTGTTATTAGCTATCATGTACAGTGACACGTATTACTAAGCAGTGTATTGTCCATGGTGTCTACTCACCTACTATACGAGTAAATATGGCTTCAGCTATGGGTAACGTGTACAGTAACATAGGCTGTGCATCAGATTGGAAAGTTTACAAGTTGAAATTTATTTTATGATTGATTGGAGAAATGCTCAGATATCTCGTCTTTTGTATAACTTTGATGTCATAATATGTACAGCTTTCCGTTGTCATATATGTGTATTATGTATTCCACCACATTTTATTTGCTTTACTGTCATATTATTTGCTGTATGTGTCAAACGTACGAAGTGGTGAAACTGTGTAATGACTTGTACATACAAAGATGGCGGAGATGGCAACTCAATCCTCCATATAGAATACAGTAACAAGAAAATATTCACGTCTGTTATATTCATATATCATATCACTCTTATGAAGCAATTATCATTGAAGTCAAGTGTATCTATCTATCACCTAATACCTTAAACAATGGAGTATGGCAACATACAGTTTTGATCAAAAGTTAAATCAGTAGGAAATTATGCACGTGACGACACAACTCGGCATCGTTCTCATGCTGAAGTCTCTCTCCATCTGTCAGCCAAACAGCGTTGTGTGTAGCCATCATTCAAATGTGTTCCCATTATTTTCTGTCAAGAAATGACTTTAATGCCAGCAGGAATACTATTAATAATTTAGATGTTTTTCCTCAGCCAGTCGATCGATATACCCGATATATTGTACGCACGTTAACAATAAAGAAATCCTAAGCAATTTGAATACGTGGGTTGGCAACACTATTGGTTGGTCAATGCATAAATCCTGATAGTTCATGTATCATCATCTGCTAGCACTTGCTACCTGTATATATTAAACCATGTTTGCAAAACATTCTCTACGAGACATGAGCTGAGTTACGGAAACGATAATGTTCATGGAACTATCTTCTTCTCAACTTATAGCCGTCAATGTCAGGTTGAATACTTACAATTGAGGCGTAGAGTTATGCTGACGGATTCCATGATGTCTACCGTAGGTGATGTGAATGACGGCTGACAGATATAGACGCCGCCGTCGTCGGCCCGGGCAGGTAGGAACGTGTAGTTGGCGGTGACAGTATACCCATCTCCATCCAGTGGTCCTGTGCTCGAGTTGCTCAGTTCTGTAGACTGTGTGGTGTCACGGTACCAGGTCACGGTCGGCGCGGGGTTGCCTCCTCTGGATGTACATGTCAGTGTCAGGAACCAGCCTTCAGTACCCAGCACGGTGCCGCCCGGCTGTCGGTTGGAGATCACCGGTGTCTGGGGGCGGACTGTAATGTTATTGCATATACCCAGAATAATGTGCATGTCAGCATTAGGAACCGTCCTTCAGTTCCCATCAGGGTGCCGCCCGGCTGACACATGTCAGTGTCAGAGGCCAGCCTTCAGTTCCCACCACGGTGCCGCCCGACTGTAGGTTGGAGATCGCCGGGGTCAGTGGGCGTACTGTAATGTTATTGTACATACCCAGAATAATGTACATGTCAGTGTCAGGGGCCGACCTTCAGTTCCCAACACGGTGCCACCCGACTGTAGGTTGGAGATCACCGGTGTCTGTGGGCGGACTGTAATGTTGTTGTATATACCCAGAATAATGTACATGTCAGTGTCAGGGGCCGACCTGCAGTTCCCAGCACGGTGCCACCCGACTGTAGGTTGGAGATCACCAGGGTATGTGGGTTGACTGTAATGTTATTACATATACCCAGAATAATGTACATGTCAGTGTCAGGGGCCGTCCTATAGTTCCCATCACAGTGCCGCTCAGCTGTAGGTTGGAGATCACCGGGGAATGTGTGCAGACTGTAATGTTATTGTATATGCCCAAGATAATGTACATGTCTGTGTCAGGGGCCGGCCTTCAGTTCCCAGCACGGTGCCGCTCTACTGCAGGTTGGAGATCACCGGGGTCTGTGGGCGGATGGTAATGTTATTCTATATACCCAGAATAATGTCCATGTCAGGGCCGGTCTTCAGTTCCCAACAAGTTGCCACCCGTCTGTAGGTTGGATACAACCGGGGTCTATGGGCGGACTGTAATGTTATTGTATATACCCAGAATAAAGGCCATGTAAGGGGCCGGTCTTCAAGTTAAAACAAGTTGCCACCTGGCTGTAGGTTGGATAACACTGGGGTCTGTGGGCGGACTGTAATGCTATTATATATGCCCAGAATAATGTACAATGTATGCTGTAGATCACCGGGACGTGTGGGCAACCTGTAATTGTGTAGCTGTGTACATATACAGTTGACATGGCCAAGTTGATAAGGCATCTGCCTCGCAGCTGAGAATGTTCGAGCATCCGGTTGGTGAGCTGCCAAAGTCGTGAGATACTATGGATTTGACACCGAACATCGCCCACGCCCGTCGCAGACACTTCTTGTCCAGAGCATAACTCGAACATGAAACTTCACACATGCATAGACCACGATCCAAAGGTGTGTCACTTGCAAGAATGACAACTATTACCTCACTTATTTTCGAGTTATCACTGATTTCCTGTCTGGCAGATAACTCGAATACCCTTTGGAATATTTTCATTTCATTTCCACACAGGCATAGTCTAAACCATGACCCAAAGGTGTGCCACGTGCAAGAATGGCAACTCTTGCATCTCTAATTAGAGTTATCACCCTTTGTTTTTTTCGCACACGGAATATTTTCATGAAACTTCACAAATGCCTTGAGCACGACCTAAATGTGTGTTGCGTACACTAAAGACAACTATTAACTTTGTTTTTTTCCTTTTGCAACATGGCAGCTAATATTTATTGCTACTCAGGAAGTGAATGTGTTTGATTTTAAGAAGTGAACTTTAGGTTAGTTTGATGCGTATTGGTACAGTTTACGCTTGACATATTGAGATTTATGTTGATGTATTAGCAACTGCAAAGTTTACGCCGACAACTCGCCCCAAGCAGACTTTACGACATTTTTTGGCATTTTCGTACATTTTCGTACAACGGTGGCGAATCCGAGTTCGGTACTTTGATAGTGATATCATAATCAGAACCGGGCTCATTTGAATTGTTTGTACATTGTTTAGAAAGGTGTTTCATGTCTGCAAACAATACTTGACCACCCAAGACATGCTAGAAGCACCTATGCTGCCGAGTGGTGTAATTCACCGTTATATTTCTGTAAACTACTGGCTGAAATGTAAGAACAATATTTATTAGCTGCCGAGTGGTGTAATTCGCCGTTATATTTCTGAACTACTGAATGAAATGTAAGAATATCAATTAACACGTCGGGTAATAATAAATTTATGTTTATTTTGAAAAGATGTCGGATCTAAAGAATGGGCAAAAACAATTTCCCTATGGTCTCACCTACTGTCTGTTCCACGTGTTTCTGCCGACGAATTTTGGCTATTAAACATATTAAATCTAAAAAATATTTAAATGTAATTACTTTTTCACCCATAACAATAAAGTCACCCACCCCAAATTATTTTGTTTGATGAAATTCATTCAAATATTGATTTTATAGCTATGGGAATTTAACATGGGGACAAAAGAGGTAAAGGAGCTGATAGTCTGGAGGAATCAGGGGGTAACCCACAATTCTCGGTTAAAGTTTTTTCTTTTTGCTGATTATTGTTGGTTAATGCGTGTGTAATAATATCTCGGGTGATGTTGAGTTGTCACCCTTGGGCATTTTGAGAAATTCAAGATGGCCGCCATATATCAATAAAATTGATAAATCATATTTTAGTTTGCATAAAATGGACAACAAGTGCTAAATAATGTTGCACTTTCATATGTGAGTGTATATAATGACAAGTGTCTGCATTTAAAATAGTTTCAAGCATATTTAAAATCCAAGATGGCCGCCATATACATACAACATTGTGCAATATTTATATACTAGACAAAATGGCAGATGAATTGATAAAACATTTAATTTGCATAATTGTATCTAAATATTTAGTAAGCCTGATTTTGTGTCCCTTAAACAGAAAGACACCTATCCAAGATGGCTGACATATACAATAAAACAATAACGTTTTCCTGTGGACGGATGCTAATATAATATGGCACACTTTAATGTTTCACACGGTTTCGGTTTCATGATTGAAAGAACGTAACTGGTGTATATAAGCATGGCATGTGTAACAAATTCCAGCACATTTAGACATTCAAGATGGCCACCTTAATTATGTGTTATGATACATGTAACATATCTCCTTCCATGACACATACACTGACGCTGAACTATAGCATCAGGAACTATGCTACATTAAATTTAATCATGTCTGAAGGATGTACTATATGTACATTTGTATATTCAAGTTTCGATATGGCGAAGAATGTTAACAAAGTGACCCGTGCTCCACTAATACTGAACCCGCGCGAATAAGTTATATAATAAATGCCAGCAAGATATACGGAGACGGACTCCATGAAGAATTGGAATTACAAACTGAACGCAGATGATAATTTACAAATTTCCTTTCATAGAAACTGTGTTTCGCGGTATACTTCAATATTTTCAAACTGATGCGGGATGATTCCACAACCGTCCCAGCAAAGTGTGTTCGCCGAGCACATGTCTTCCTTTGATTGCCAGCTTCAGTGTTTGTATTGTGGACAGGCATGTAACATACAGAAACATACAGAAACGTCCTAATCGATGGAGATCGGCATATTTGTGCAGATCTACCCATTCCAAAAGGGATAATAAGCCATATAAGGAAGCTCTCCTGGAGAAATATGATGCTCGTGTTGATGGATGTTCGTGGGCGAATTGAAGGAGCATTAAGTGATGTGCTTGCAGCGGACGCCATGTATCACATGTATTGTATGACCCGGTTTATTTATTATGATGAAAACCCAGGTACCTCTGATGTCTCTGACAGATGTCTTCAATCTGTAATAACTGTCCTTTCTAGTGATCAACATCGCATCTGGAACACCAAAGAGCGCTAACAGAAATATGTGGACAATTCTGGCGATGGCATGACAGTTTCATAGTTTGTGAAGGAATTGAAAGGCCAATTTGGTGAATAATTACTCTCATTTTCATCGTCTGGGTATGCAAGAGTTCTTCCATTTCACTAGTTCCCAATCTGAAGCAACAGCTAATGTAGATGCCATTTACCTAGATGGCTGCGAGATATTATGGGTGATACCGTGGCCGTCCTCATGGACAGTTCCGGATTATATATAAAGATTCCGTACAGACCTAGAAGGTCACGTGAAACAATCAGACGTATATCTCGTGTTTCATAGGTATGGGGAAAGCAGTACCAAGGACTCGACACGAGTGAGTAGAGAAAAAATGGGCAAGTCGAATATTTAATATTCGGCCATGAACTCGTTTGCCACCACAGCAAGTGGTTTTGACAGTCACAAAGAATAAGGCCCAACTGATTGATCTGAAATGTAATTATATCAGGGAAATCCAGACACATCCATCAACACTACTCACAAGTTGGTGATGACTGGCCAAGACCATGTACCAATTTAAATCAACAACGGTGTTCTCACTGAGAGACACGACATAAGATCAACGCATGAAGCGGTAGATACACCGATTTTACAACAAGCGCCTTACATCGGTGCCAGATCCTCGCTCATTGTTGCTGACGACACGGACATATTTAGTCTGCTTCTCCATATATATCATTCCGGTGACTTGACTGGTCATGTCATGATGGTAGCACCGGCCAAAGGACGCGATGTAATTGCCATGAATGAAACATATGCCAAGCATCGTGACATTTTTCCACATCTTCTAAGTATGCATGGTCTAACATGGTGTGATACTGTTGCCTGTTCTTTGGGATCGGAAAGATACCAGCATTAAAGGTGTTAAGCAGTGAACATACACGCTGGCAAACCACGGACTCGCCATAGTGCATATTGACCGTGTTCTTAAAGAGGTAACGCCGTTCATTATCGACTGCTATGGGCTTCCAAAGTTCAATGCTACCTCAGAGGTTCATATAATGATGTGGTCCTAAAAGGTGGGGCGAAGCATGGCATCAACACCTAAACTTAAATGTCTGCCATCAACTAATGCAGTATATTCCGAAAACGTCAAGCGTGCACACTTGCAAGTTTGTATATGGCAAACAATGGTATTCACTGATCCAAATCTCTAGTCATAATCATATACATGTAATTACACTGTTGTTCGTATTATTAAGATTTGGTTTAACATTAAAGGTACATGCCCACTCAGTAGTCAAACAATATTATTTATATCAGAGACATCACCTGAGACATCTTCTTGCAAAATAAACATTAATTCACCATTACCCCACGTATTGATTGGCATTATTATACATTTTATATCAGACGTACATTTCCACACTGATATAGTAGGGGCGATAGCCGTGTTTCCTTAAAATGTTAACGGACATTACTAGTATTATCTGTATTTATGTTTTGATGTGCAATGATCATACTTTATAATCTGTCGAAATTTAATTGACGCATTTAATTAGCATAAATAAGTAAACAATATCATGCCTCGTTTGCATATGTAAATAGCCTGATACAACCGCGAGTCACTATCAGTAAAATAAATGTTACTAAATGATTATATCTGCATATATAGTGACTGGTGAAATAGTGACACAATAATACAGCTATTTAATTCATATAAAGAACATGTTGTGCCTACTGAGTGGGCATGTACCAGATATTTATTATTTAGCCTATATCATCGTCTTTGTGATCCGGTGGATACTCAAATGTCAATTTACATAGCGCCTATCAGTTTTACCTGATGGTGCATATGAATGGTGGCCATCTTGGAATTTCAGGTTGTCTAATTCTGTTTAAAATATACAATCAAACACATTATCTAGAGTGTTGATAGGAACACTGTATATAATATCATTTTAACTCATTATTACATTTCTATTAAATTAAACTGTTACTAATTCCTTAAATTGTGAGTTGTTGGTGGCCATCTTGAACTTGAAAATGACTTAAAATGTCCTCACTGTACCTATTTGCAGTCTTCAAGACATGTAGTTGGCATTACAGATAAAAGCATATCATACCAGCGCCATTTAAATAAATATGTTGCAAATGCTTATGAACATTCCTCGATTTGGTTGATATATGGCGACCATCGTGAATTTCTCAACGCCCAAGGGTGACACATGCCCTCACCAACAATAATCAGCAAAGAAAAAACCTTTAACTGAGAATTTTGGGTTAGGGTAAACATTGGCATTATTCTTCTAGACTATGGGGGAGGAGTCAAAAAACAAAAAAAAATGCAAATTGACTCCGAAACCTTCCTACATAGCTTGGAAATGATGTAACTAAGAAAATAAAAGTTAGATTTTGAAAATGGCAAATAAAAAATTATCTAATAAAATGAAATCAATATTTGATGGAATTTTATCGTACTTACATTTAAATATTTTTTAGATTTAATATGTTTAATAGCCAAAAGTTCGTCGGCATCACAATGTGGAACAGACAGTAAGCACCTACCCCGCATAATTATCGTCTCGCCGATAAGCAAGAGGGGATATAGAGTTAGTCCATGTACGTAAGTAACACCTTTCATTTTTCAATATCTCATGAACCGCTTCACCTATTTTGATAATATTTGGCCACAGTGTGTATTAGTAAAATTGGCATGTATACATGGCCCTTCTATCAGGATTGAAAATGAAGTTCAAATTAATTATGTCAAGAAAATGACAAGGTTTTTAATTCTGTAAGGAATAAAAACCGAAAATAATGAATAGCTACTATTTAAATATGTGTTCAAATATGTCTTAGTTTAATATTTCTTAAAAATCTTTAAAGTTGATACTTCATCGGTATTTTTTGAAAATTCCACAGAAAATTCCACTCAACATCATGACTGTTTATCAAGACAGTAAAGAATGAACTAATATATTTTGTACATGTACGCTATATTTTATATTATTTATGTATTGTCTTCTTTCCTTGGAAACCATTCAGCTCCAGTCGTTGAGTGTGCTTTACTTCACATTGCAAATTTGACCATTACATTTGCAAACACATCTATTATATAATATACAAACTCCTGTGTTGCATCTTTTTGGATTGCCTATTACTATAATCAGTGGCGTGATTCTCTTGAGCGTTTCAATTATTTGGAAGGAGGTACAGTGATGTATCCCAAAATTGCCAAATCAATTGATAGTATAAAATAAAATAATCCTCTTGGTACATGTATTTCAAAATTTCTATAATAACGTGTTTTCCCTTCGGTGTCAGTACTTTGATTTAAAGTACGTTATGCATGTCTTTTAATGACCCGCGGCGTCCCGGATCATCTAATGATTCATGCATAACTGTTTCATAATTCTGATGCGATATATGCATAACATACATTTGAACATTATCTTCTTATTAATTCCTACACAGTGCATGGAGTTGCCATGTCGGCCATCTTAGTGTGTGCCAGCCATCAGCCAGTTTGACCTCTTTTTGCGTTTGACACATACCACTAATAATATGACAAACACATGAATACAACATGGTGTACATGATGGGGAGAACTTTCATCAAATTCATATACAAAGTCCGATATCTGAAGGGTTTATTGACCCTTTGTTAAAATGTTTGAGAATCCAGTAAGAACAAACACAGTGATGTAGATATATACATGTATTACGATAAATACTGTATTGAATCCAGTTAAATCTAAGCAGGCATTTGAGTGTACTGTCACTGCTGTCTACTTGCCTGCTATGCGACGAAAATGCGGCTTTTACCTGCGACAAATGTGCTTCTAATAATAGACAGTACATCCGTTTGACATTTTACACGTGTCCATTGTATATTTTGTGAGTGATGGTAGGTATACATGCTCAGATGTCTCAGATGCTTGTTGTGTAGTCTGCTGGAATATAATTTATAGGACGTTGTGGTTCTGTATATCTGGGACGTATTGCACCAACTGTTATTATATTTGCTGCCAAATTATTTGCTGCAGGTGTCAAACCCTTCCAGTGGTGAATCCGATAACATGCACAAACTCAAATGGCGGAGATGGAAACCTGATGCTCCGTATAATATATAAGAAGAACAGGGTCAGATATGCATTATACAGATATTCAGTCACATGTATGATTCCACTACATTTGAAACAATAGGTCATATTCTATACAGTCAGTCCTTAAACACATATAGTAATTACTGCACAAATCATGTATACGCTCGTAGTTGTCCATGTACGCGACAGACAAGTAAATATATAGAGAAACATAATTGTTTTAATAATTCCCATCTCAATTACTTGCTAATACTGATCGGATAATCTGGAATACATCGGGTTGTTTTAATAAAGTAGGTATTGGTGACAAAATCACGTACATGGTAGAGTTAATTTACACTATATAATATATGCAGCCAAAGGAAACGAGGCACATTTGAAAACACAGAGGGCCAGGGAAGCGTGGATTTTTCACAGCATGAATGCAGACCTTCAGAGAAATGGGTGTGTGATATATCAAGCAGATCCATTCAAGGAAACATACATTATAAGACACTTATCCGACTTTCAAATGCACCAAGTATGTGACCTTGAACCTGGGCTTAGCGTGGGCATGATAATTGTGGATTATTCGCAGGGCGGTAGAGGACCAGTAGATCAATGCGTGTGTGAAATATCAAGCCGATCCGTGCAAGGAAACCGAAATTATAAGACATTTACCAGAACATTAAGGTTTCTAACGCGCCAATTATGTGACCTTGACCCTGGGCTTAGCGGCAGCGGGACGATCGTGAATTTATCACAGTAAATCAATGGGTGTGCGAAATAGCAAGCAGATGAGTGCAAAGAATCAGAAATTGTAAGACATTTACCCGAGCGTTAAGGTTTTAAATTCACTAATAATGTGACCTTGACCCTGTGTTTAACAAGGGAGGGACGATCGTGTATATGTTGCAGGACGGTATATGACCCTTAGAGCAATGCGTGTGTGAAATATCAAGCAGATCCGTGGAAGGAAACATTACTTATAAGACATTTACTCGAGCGTTAAGGTTTCGGGACGGACGGTCGGAAGTGACATACGGACGCCGATAACACTATATGCCTCCCACACCATTCGGTGGCGGAGTCATAATAAACAGACAGAAGGACGGACGTACGATCAGTCGCGAGGGTAATTGTATTAAATAAATGTGGAATTATGTATGGTTACTAGGTAATGCATGTTTTCAATATGAAGCTATTAGCTGAAGGCAAACAGAAATTATAGGCGATTAGAGAAACTCTTATCATACAATGTTACCTATATTAACATATGGATGTGAAGTCTAGAGCTAAGAAAATATTTATATTCTTGAACCTATACATACGGACTTTGTAAGGAAAATAACCAGATGTATCCAATTTCGATGATAGGATTCTGGAATA
>CM055275.1:67703849-67733519 GCA_029237695.1 Conchocele bisecta
AGGATTCTGGAATAGAATTCTTAATGGCAGTCAGACTAAGTTGTCATTCTTAATGTTGTAGTATATTTCTAGTCCAAATTTATTCGGCAAATATTAAATGACACTGGATATGTATGAACGTATACACCCAAGGGCAAACCTTCGTCCTGGCTAAGGTAGCTTGTCACTGGGGCATTAATCAATTGATTACTTCCTCAGTCACCATATCACATGTAGTTCAGAATGTATTACAACACGCAACCGTCTTACATACGCATAATTTTATAATTATAGCGAATTTACGGTAATTGAGAATTGAGGGGAAGTAACTATTTTAAGCTAATAATTAGTGTTGATAGGTGGGATACAAATTCATGTGTTACGAGGAAAACAATGCCATCCAGCCTTCATACATGTATTTGCACATGGGTCAGTGATGGTGCATTATTAGTTAGATAATTAATATGAACACATTTGCTGACATGATTTTCACACCACTGATGTTAATTGTTTGTCTGTGTATATATCTCAGATACAGTAATCAGTTAGTGACAGACGTGCGTAATATAATCCATGTCATTAAGGACTACTCGGAAGCCTCGCTACTTTGATTCCAACATGAGTTATTCATGCCATCAGGACTACTCGGAAGCCTCGTTACCTAGAGTCAGGCAGGTTACTGATAACTCTTGGAAGTCTCGCGATGGCGTTATGGGACTTGGTTGGACTAAATTGTCGACACGTTCAGTCCTTGTCGGGTTTGTTCAGGCGGCGCTGGAAAGCCACAGAGGGCGCTTTATCATCTATAATACAGAGAATCGTCGCACATTCAGGGTCTGTCATTAGCAAGCGATAAAGACAATTCTACAGATATAATTATACTGGGGAATAGCGAACAGGTATTAAAAGGAATACCGGAAGTAGCCTGCCTATGGAGGGCTGTGACTTAACTGGGAGCTGGTACATTGGTATAGCTACAAGTTCGCTGGCAACTACATGCATATCGAAGATAGGTGGTGTATATGTAGCAGCTGTTGTTAAGTCGGGACTTGATAGGAGTCGGAACAAGTTGACATACCGTATGCACAGGGTCAGCTGTATTGGACATAGACATCATAGCATTCGTCCCATTACGAGGCGTTCATCTATTCATGTCATAATAACTTTTAACCAAAGTATTAAATTACAATCATTTTGACTGTATATATTATTGATTCCCACTAAATCAAGACATTACCTGTGAGCGTGTGTCCGCAGAACTGATGCGATAGGAGTTCATAGGAATTGGAGCTCATATATGTTCGTAGGAGCTGATACGAGTTCATAGGAGTGGAAGCTCATACACGTTCGTAATTAGCTCATGTGAGTTCATACGAGTTGAAGCTCATAGAAGTTCGTAGGAGCGCATGGAAGTTCATAGGATTTGAAACTCATAGAAGGTCGTAGGAGCTCATACGATGTCATAGGAGTTGGAGCTCAAAGAAGTTCGTATTCATAGGAGTTGAAGCTCACGAATTCGTAGGAGGATTTGATAGGAGTTCACAGGAGTTGCAACTCATAAAATACATACACGTGCAAAATAGTGGTGGAGCGATCGTAGCAGTGCGGCAGACACGCTACCAATTGTATCACAGTTTTCTATAATTGTTGTGTTGAGCGAACGAGCTCATACCACTGCCGTACACATTACGCATTCAACACAAGCACCTTGTGTCGTTTTTTGTCCGTCTGCAATCACCGAATTCATAGATTCGTGACTATTATATATATTGTGGATTGATCCGTATACATAATTAATACACTAGTTGTTACGGTACATGTTCGTATATGCAAGCACATGCTTCTAGTATATCCATATATGTCGTTCACATGTGTTTTATGACATCCTGAGACTGTTATTGCTACTGAATATAGCAATCGCATTGCTATCTTTGATCTTATAGTGAATATTTACAATATTGTTTAACGAATATATGATCACACTAACGGTTACCTCGTTGAACTCTGCTATGATCGTTCATTTAAAGAGATGAAAACCACGTAAGATCACATTACTTAGCCACATGATGTGCTCTGATGTGAGAGCATGCCACATATTACGGTAAATCATTAGTTTGGTTAATTAACTCGGTCTCGATCTACATTTATTTGGAGATCGGGTATAGTGGGTTGATATATCATCATGCTATCATTCGACTTGATCATTTTTACAAAGAAAGCGATCTATGTTTATTTATGAAGTTTAATAGAGACCGTGACCAGCACAACGTGTGTCATGTACGTGATATTCTCACGTTGCATTAGTCTAAATTATCGTGTCTATCAAATGTTCATTTTGCAGTCCCTGTCTGGACGTATTAATGTTACCAGTATTGTCAATGATCGAATTTCTCCCGGGCATACTCCATTGTATAGAACATATAATTATGCAATGACTAGAGTTACCTCCAGTAAGTGTTCAAGTTGTAACTATTTTGCAACCAACCTCACTTCTTAAAGTACTGATAATAATGTCTTATTGATGCCAAACACTAACGAATACTAGTTATTGCATCTGTAATTAACAAGCCCCCTTCATATACGTGTATGACATCCGTCATGTTGTTGTTGAAAATAGAAAATACAATTTATTATATGTATACATATATGCACACGAATACCACTGTGTGGTCTGAGATAGATGCCGATAAAGGATATGTTCTGTTCTACAAAAACTTTTAAACAAATAAACAGACAGACGGACGAACGTACGATCAGTAGCGAGGGTAACTGTATTAATTTGGAATGATGTATAGTTATTAGGTAAAGCATGACTTTGTGTGCAATATGAAGGCAAAACCAAAATTATATGTGATTTGAGAAATCGTTACAAAAACTTTCAAAAAACTAGAAATGTGGCCTCTCGGCACACGAATGCCCCCGCTGGCAGCACACGAAAACGAGGGACATTTGAAAACACACAGGGTCAGAGATGCGTGGATTTGTCACAGCATGAAAGCAGACCATCTGAGCAATGGGTGTGTGAAATATCAAGCAGATCCATGCAAGGAAACTGACATTATAAGATACTTTTCCGAGTTTCAATCGCACCAAATATGTGACCTTGACCCTGGGCTTAGCGGGGCGAGATAATCGTGGATTTTACTCAGGGCGGTAGCGGACTATTAAATCAATGTGTGTGTGAAATATCAAGCAAATGAGTGAAAGGAAACAGAAATGATAATACATTTACCCGAGGGTAAACATTTCAAATGCACCAAGTGTGTGACCTTGACCCTGGGCTTAGCAGGGACGGGACGATCGTCGATTTGTCACAGGGTGGTAGAGGAACATTACAGCAATGCGTGTGTGAAATATCAAGGAGAATGTTACAATAACGTTAAGGTTTCGGGACATACGCGCGTATGGACGGGACGTACCGACGCCGGTAACACTATATGCCACCCGCACACTTCGGTGACAGGGGCATAATAAACGGACGGACAGACAGTACGAAACCTATAGGGCACCGCTGATTCTCGACGGGGTCCTAATTATAACAAATGTCAAAGAGCGTTGACATTGAATGAATTTTGGAAGCCGGACATCGTCCATTTTGCGCACCTTTCGTGCACCTGCAGGTTATACTTACCTCCATGCGGAGGAGTACAGTGGGAAGTCGGACCTGTTTGTTGTATTCTTTATAATTTCTGAATGCTTATAACAAGTAATTCAGGATCGTTTGAGAACAGTTAAATTTATAATGTTGCATAATAAATCAATATATTTGCTTAGTATTTACATTATTCTAACAACGGTATTTTCTGTTGTGACTATGATGTAGAGTGCAATTTTCCGGGTTTATCACAAGTTAAGAGTCCAGAATTTGTGTCTCGTGACTTATTTACATCACACCGACTTCCAGACACTGCACTGCACAGACGTTATTTTTCACACTGATATGAGAGGCGATAACCGTGTTTACTTAAAATGTTAACGGACGTTACTATTTATTCTATTTATTTATATTTATTTTAATTTATATTTTTTGATGTGTAATGGTCATACTTTATAATATGTCGAAAATATAATTTGTTATAATTAGCATGCCTCATTTGCATATGAAAATAGTCTGATACCACCGCGCGTCACTGTCAGTAAAATAAATATTACTAAATGATTATATCTTATATCGGGCACTCGTAATTTTTAGAATTGGTGGAATAGTGACACAATTATACACTTCTTTAATTCCTATAAAGAACATTTGTCTCTACTGACTGGGCATGTACGTTAAATGTGGGAAAAAGTTCAGAGTTTTGAAGGTCATATTAAGGTCATACATGTATGTGTGGCATTTCTCCACATGTATACTGTGTCGAAATAGTTGAGTAACCCTTCAAGAGATATAGAAGTTATGACACACGGACACACATTCCAAACACTATATGCCTCCGGCTCTACCGAGACCGGGGGCATAATTAAATACAGAGCATAAATACTAATATCTGTTAACATTTTAAGGAAACACAGGTATCGCCCCTGATATCAATGTGCACATTGAGTGATATAAAATGTATAATAATGCCAATAAATGTGTGGGGTAATGGTGAATTAATGTTTACTTTGCCAGAACATATCATATCTACAGACTATACAAAACTATGTCTCACCATATTCTAACCTGGCATGTGGGGCCCCAGCTTTAAAGTTAAAACTGATTATTGTTCTTAAATATAATATTTTTCGTAATTTGGATGAAAACGTCGCAAAAATTCCCATTTCTACGGGTATGGGTCATGTTCCAAAAATTGGCGATAAAAATCACTGACATAGTTAAAGCTATTAAATTATAGAAACATGAACTGACATGTATTTCTGATCACGAGTCAAATATCTAATTAATATGTTGTTTGGTATTTTGGATTTTGGAAAATGCCCAAGGGTGATAGCGTGTCAGCGTCAGATGCAATATCCAGTATGTATATGTATTTCAGATTACGTGTCAAATATCTGATTTGGTTCTTTGACATTTTGGATTTTGGAAAATGTCCAAGGGTGACATATACAATATCCACAGGTAGCTTAAGGTATTTATACTCCTGGTTATATGAGGGCGTCTGCTAGTGACACATTAATTTTATTTCAGAAAACTTTGCCAAAGAGGAAAATAAGTATACTCACCTCTTACGTAGAAGTGATGGTCTTGTCTGTTCGGGAATAATATACAGTAGTAGAGGCCAGAGTCAGACAGTTGTGCATCACTGATAATCAGGTCCGTATTGTCTTCCACACCGACAGAAATACGATCCGGTTGGTTGAGGTTTTTAGTATTGACACTGGGGATTCCGTCCTTCAATAATACATATATCATACCGCTAGGTGGACCTTTCCAGTAGAATGGCTTAGTTAAATCGCCAGCCAAGGAACATTTAAATGTGTTTGTATCTCCAACATAGACGACATCTCCACACACACATGTCCAGATAGCGAGGCCCATTACCTGCAAGCAAACGGCACACATGTATGGGAGGTCATATCCGCCATAATTATATGTGGCTTGATGCTTGCTGGCTGATGAAATTTTTAAGTTCTATCCGTCTTATTACAATTGTATGTGGCTTGATGCTTGCAGGCTGATGACATTTTAAGTTCTATCCGTCTTATTACAATTATATGTGGCTTGATGCTTGCTGGCTGATGACATTCTAAGTTATATCCGTCTTATTACATTTCTATGTATGTGGCGTGATGCTTTATTCATTCGTACTGTTTCAATGCGTTGTGTGTTAATTACATTCTAAGTAGCTTGATGCTTCACTGGTAGTGACATCCGGAGTGCCATTATTGATTATTGCATCGCTGTTTTGCTATGCTCGCTAAGCCACGCCCCTTGACAACAATAATTGCAAAAGTAATTTGGGAACAACCATTATGACGCCAGGTGCGCTGCTAAAACTTAAAATAGTTCTCCCTAAAAGTATTTAATATGCTGGTTCCTGTCCAACAATGCGTTGCTCTCTAGGTTAGTAGAAGACACCAAATGGTGCGAAATCGCCCAGGGTGTATGCGAAAGTAGTCCGGTATAAAGAAATAGTGCGGGTGTTTTGAGTCACAGACACCGTTTGCTTGCAAATCTTGATCCATTACTACCCAGTTTCACTTGAGGAACATATTGGGGTGCCTTTAACACCAGTTTTCAGCATATTTGTAGCATTTAAAAGAAAAAACTGAACCTGTTGGTCACTTGATGTAAACGTAGTTTCCGTGGCCAAAGAATGTACACACTATTGGAGGATATGACAAGGTTGGATTTTTCTTTCTTAGGAGTAAGTGAACCTATTGTTTAGTTCATGCAGAACCAGTACAGACTGGCTGCAGGTCATGTACAAGTGGGTCTCACAGCATCCATACGAATAGTGAAAGTAGGAGAGACTGGCCTTATTGGATGGCATTCGGTTAAATTATATAGTAAAACTATTTGGTGGTGTCTAAATTGGTTCCATGTCCCTAACGGTGTTGATGTAGATTGATGCCGCCTTTTCTGTTGCGCCATGTTTAGGTTATTCGTATGGATGTTGTGGGACCAATCTCATCATATCAGGCGCAGATCCAGGATTTCTGGTTAGGAGGGTTGGGGGGGAGGGGGGAGGGGGGCGTAACAATTTTGCAATACTTGACTATATTGTCGAACGAGCGTAGGATTGTAGTTCAGGTTGTTGTTGTTGTGGCTGCTGTCAGATGATGCTGCTGCTGTCCCGCGTTTATTTTGTGGCTGCACCCCCAATAAACAATAAATTCACAACGCGAACATAGAAACGTGCCTTGTAAATAGTATAAAATCTTTACTCGGCGAATTTTAGGGGGGGGGGGGTGGGCGCGCGCCGGGTCCGCCCCCCCCCCCCTTCTGAATCCGCCCATGCATGTCCCCCAATATTGTTTACATTATTTGGCCACGGAAACTCTGTTTACATCTCGTGACCAACAGGCTCAGTGTTTTCTTTTAAATGCTTCAAAATATGCTGAAACTGGTGTCAATTTCTCTAACCTTAAACCTAGAGTGCTACATGCCAGGTTATAGTATAGGGAGACATGTTTTTCTTTACTCTTTCAATCTGACATTTTTCTGGCAAAATGAACATTGATTTACCATTACCAGACGTACTAATTGACAATTATTATACTTTTTATATCACACGCGAAATGCCAGTTTGATATCAGGGGCGATAGCCGTGTTTCCTTAAAATGATAACGGAAGCAACTATTTATTCCATTTATTTATTTTTTGATGTGCAATATCATACTTAATGATATGTCGATAACAATATTTATTCAGCATTTAGTTAATATAAATAATTTAAAAATACTGCATCATTTGCATATGGAACTAGCTTGATACCACCGCGAGTCTCTATGAGTACATTAAATATTACTAAATAATTATATCTGTGTAGCTGGCACTCGTAATTTTTAAAAGTGGTGGACTAGTTGCAATTATACACTTATTTAATTTCCATAAATACAAATGTGTACCTACTAGATGGGACCACAGCTTCAACAATAATTATATCTATATATTAATTAGTCAAAATCCAGAGCAGAATAAGTGCAGGTTATTGGAAAATAGGTCCCACAACATCCATAAGAAAAATGAATGTAGCAGAGAATAGCAAAATGTGTGGTAACGGGTTAGTGTTTTAGGAAAAATCAATGGTGGTGTGCCACCTTAGTCTGATCCCTGACGGTTATTGGTTTTCATCGGTAACGAGCCAGTTTGACAGTCAACCTGTGTAAGTTACCATATGTGTAAATTACTATAAAAATGTGATATAATTTACTTATGAGGATACGTGTATGTATAAAACACATTAGTAAGTCAAAAACCATGCAAACGTATGCAATTTAGTTAATATAGATTAGAGAATAATAAATGGTGCGAAATTTTCAAGTAATAGTAGTCCAGTATGAACAAAATCGTGCGGGTGTTTTGAGGTCACAGTTTGACACAGTTTGCTTGCAAATCTTGATCGACGCACTACTAACCCATATATTGCTTGCATCATTCTGCTTGTCGCTTGATGCTTTCTGCTTGCGGCTTTCCGTTTTTGGGACTGTAGCTTGATGCTAACTTCCTGCGGCTTTGTCCTTACTGCTTTCGGCCTTATTCAAAGTGCTAAGTGCTTTGTTCTTACTTTCTATTGCAAATGCTTAGTGCAATAACACAGGGACACGAACAAGGACGTATCAATAATTGTAATGTAAATAAGACGAATTAACAAAGCAATCAGCAGAATGGACATGTAAGAAAGACAAATACAATTACAACAAGCAGATTACAAATGTAGTAAATACAAATTACGAATGAAATAAGAATATAAGTTGTAATGTCATCAGCACGCAATCATCAAGTCACATATAAGTATGGCGGATATCATATGACACATGTCTAATAGTATGGTGTATATGAGAAAAATGATAGATTCCGAATATGCCACTCCCATTTTAGAACGTTCGTTGATATAGTGTGTCGAATCTAAACTAGTAACACGCATGTCTAAACTGTCAATGTATCTGATGGACCCAATGCGTATTGTATTTGATGGTCTCATGTCGTATACATATTGTGTGTGGTCTCACTTTCATAACTTTCTATATTTCAGGTAAAAATTATTGTTTTTGCAGGTTGGAAAAGTTAGACATTATCGTTATGGTTAATAGTCCTGCCGAACTACCAAGGGACACAGATTTGTCGTATATACAATGGGTTTTTTGGTTATTTTGCATCTTCGAAACCAACTTTATTGGAATCCGACGGTCACCCTTGAGCATTTTCCATAATCCAAGATGGCGTCCAAGATGGCTGCTCAAACAGCAAAACCAGGTGTTTCATTGTCAATAGTCAGAACTCAATATATATTTCAGTATTATATTATGTTATGTTTTAAGATGCAAAATAACATCCAAGATGGCCACCAATACTCTACCAAATTTCTCACACTGGATTTACCAAGTTCAAATATGAGCTGCAACTTTAATTTGTGCATTGTAATTCATATTGAGTTAAATTTTGTGTTTCGTATAACGTATTTAATTACAAATTATTCACCTATATATAAATTAAGTGGTGTTTAATGTGTGCATGAATACGTGAGAAGTTTAAATGCTCCTGGGGCGTTGCAAAATGACAACGGGGGCGTTTAATAGAGCCACTTTATCCCACATTTCTTAAAACTATAGCAGGTCGTCGAAATACAATAGGCTCGTAACATTAATTGTCGTGTTTAGTTCATTGTTTTTACCAGCTTAACTATTAAAGGAAACAATTGCTAGTTTCTGATGTTTGTACACCAACCGCCGATTATCGGGAAAGTGTAGTATTAGTCGCCTGTATCCTGGGACGAGTGCTATGCTGGATGCCGAACCCGGCTACGATGAGCCGAGAAAGGGCGCCATTCGCCATGTGAATCTAAACAATGACAGATACGTACTTCGCAATACAGGGGCATCCCGCGCTAAGGCTGAAGGAGAATCGTTAATCCTACTGCAAGCAGAACATTGGATACTTACTAGAGGTACGTATAGTATAATAGCGCTACGCAGCAAATCGAATATGTGCGTATGTTGCATTTAATTACAATGTTTATTTCTGGAAATATTCTGGAAATGCATGCCGCGAAAAATCGGAGTGTAGCCAGAAACTTCACATGTTTCCAGATGTAATGAGTGTCGAGCCCATTCATAAGTCAGCAAAGAATATGTCCGACATTACTGGTCGATTAAGTTTACTATTTTACATATTTTTCCCGCATTTCTGCTGAAAATGCATCTTGTTAAAGTTTGTAATAATAAAAAGAGAAAAAAAACCCGCAATATTCTTGCATTCAATTTATAAGTTCGAGTTATGGAATGTATCGTTGATTGTTTAGCTTTAGATTCCTTCAAGTTTCTAAAAAGAAAATGTGGCCTATTGGCACACGAATGCCCCCGCTGGCAACCAACGAAAAGCGTGGATTTGTCACAGCATGAAGACAAACCATCATGTGTGTGTGCAATATCAAGCAGATCCATGCGAGAAAACAGACATAATAAGACACTTACCTGAGTTTCGAACACACCAAGTATGTGACCCTGACCTTGGGCTCAGAAGAGGCGGGACGATCGTGGATTGTCTCAGGGCGACAGAGGACCATTAATAAGAGCACGATCGTGGATTGTCTCAGGGCGACAGAGGACCATTAATAAGAGCAATGCGTGAGTGAAATATCGTGCAGATCCGTGCAAGGAAACAGACATGATCAGACATTCACCCGATCGTTAGACCATTAGAACAATATGTGTGTGAAATATCAAACATATCCGTAATTTACAATTTGGAGTGAGGTTGGTCCTGGTAGAACGATATAGCTCAGCCTTGGGCGAGATCGGTCTTGCTGGTACGATATAGCTCACCTTAAATTATCTGAGAATGTACATGTTTAACAATATACAATTAAAAACATCGTTTCACTAATGGGTGCATTGTACATATTGTAAATTGTTTTAAATAAATGCCACAACGCCGACCTTGCTTAACTCTGAATAAGAGTTTAAAGGCCAATGACAAACAGATAAGGACACATCAAGGGGAATAACTCCAAACATGTTGTCTACCCAAGATTCAAGAAATTTCAGCACTGCCATTCGACAACAGATTGAGACATCCATCAGTTTTAGCATGTGAATAACACTGGATTGCCACATTAAGATTCGTGTACTTCTAACATACACTATTCTGACTCGGGTAGATCGTCGTGACTGCGAAACCATTAAACAGAATGACATATCCACATATCGATGATGCACTACGGTCAGGCTCAGAGTATCGACACTAGTTTAGAAGAAACTTGGAAATGTGGCCTGTCGACTCACTTAGGGCCCCTATTTGAGAAACTGTTACACAGACTTTCAATTAATAAACAGACAAACGGACGGACGGACGTTCCAACATTTTGGGTTTATGGGGTATTTCCATTGTTTGAAGAACAAAGAAAAAGCCCTTAAACAACAATAGAGTTTATGAGGTTACGGAATATTACAAAGGAATCTTTTGTTCCTAACCACGCCCCTAAGCTCTCAAACCCCCGGACGTTGGCCCGGACGGACGGACGGGTAATACAATTTGGTCTTTAAATAGATATTATTAAATCGAACGAGATTACCAAATAAAATCAACACGGTTACCATGGTTACGAAAAATAACGTATATGTGGGGTCGAACGTGTACGGGCTTTGATAGTATACTGAAAATCGTTAACGAATGACCCCGCTGGCAGCCAAAGAATATCAAGCAGATACATGCAAGGAAACAGACATTATAAGACACTTACCTAAGTTTGCAACGAACCAAGTAAGTGACCTTGGGGCAGGACGATCGTGGATTATTTACAGGGCGGTGGAGGAACATTAGAGCAATGCGTGTGTTAAAAATCAAATGACAAGCAGATCCGTGCAATGAAACATAAATTATAAGACATTTACCCGTGAGTTAAGGTTTCGAACGCAACAAGTATGTGACATTGACCCTGTACTTGGCGGGGGTGAGACGATTGTGAATTTGTGACATGGCGGCAGAGAAACAGTAGAGCAATGCGTGTGGGAAATATACGATTGTGAATTTGTGACATGGCGGTAGAGAAACATTAGAGCAATGCGTGTGTGAAATATCAAGCAGGTGAGTGTGGAAACAGAAAGTATACGACATTTACACGAGCGTTAAGGTTACGAACGCACCAAGTATGTGAACTTGACCCTGGGCTTAGCGGTGGCGGGTCTATCGTTGCATTGTCACAGGTTTGTAGAGGATCATTAGAGCAATGTTTCTACTTGTACATATGGTTTGCACTCTCTGTAACTGGAGGAAACAAAGGAATTATATTATTATTTTTAGAAAGTTAAGTGTCGAGTGACACTATTTATTAACCCAGCGTCATATATTAACAAAGCAAAATATTCACTCACCAGAACAACAACCAGGCGTGCAACGTGTATGTCTAGTTGATCCATATAGGCCTCCACATATAATACGAGTCCAGTCGATCTGCTCTCTTCAGTTATGACAGGGTTTAAAGTTCATTTAAAGTCGGGTGGATAACAAACGACCACAACAGTCAAATTGCCATTTCTATAAACATAAATATCATGATCCAAAAAACTAGAAGGCCGGGTTAATTGAATAATTGAATGACGGTTAATCAAAACGTGTCGGGGCACTTCTGTAAATAATAGCGTCCGTCGCAGTTTGAAATTCTGTTATGAAAGATACACCCACTTGTATGGATAAACACTAGCTTTCTGATTACTAGTCAAAATCGCAAATGTACCAGTTCGTTGAAATTAGGAAATGTGTCAGAATACTGATATGGTATGTCAGTCGATAGCAAACACATGTGGACACATGTCCTGGTGTTAGAAAGTTGGTTTGTGTTTAACATCTTTGTCTCATCTACGATTGTGGAAAGTGAGACATAGCGGTTACAATTGCGGCGTCGTCGTCAACAATTTATTACGTAAATTTGGACGTACATCCATATATCACATATCTCTTGGTCAGCGGACCATTGCCAAATTTCATCAATAGCTTCCTCACATTGATAGCGATCCACAGTGTTATTCGGGTGACCTAGACCTTCACCTTGGTGACCTTAATATTTGTGTCAATTATTTTGGATGTACATCCAATGTTGCATATCTCCCGATACTCCATTGGTAGCTTCCTTACATGGACACCTAACGAGCCAGAGTCCTTCGACTGACTTTGACCTACTTTTATCGAAACTTACATGTAGGTCACGTCCGTCAAACTTCAGACGTACGTACACATTTCTCATATCTCCTGATACGTTAGTCGGATGTTCGCCAGACGTCATCAGTTGCTTCCTTGCATTGATACATAACCACAATGGGACATTAAAGTGATCACGGCGTGTTTTTATCGAAATATCGGTCATGTCCGTCAAAACATGGATGCACGTCCAATTTTCGTGTATCTTCTGACACGTTAGTCAAGTGTTCATCAAACTTCATGCGTAGCTTTCTTAAAATGATTCTTAGCTACACAGGATCATTCGGTTGACCTCTCTACCTTTCTCGAAATATAGGTCACGTTGTCAAAATTTGGTCATACGTCTAAATTTCGTATATCTCCTGATACCTTAGTCAGATGTTCACCAAAACGTATGATAGCTTCATTACATTAATACACAACCACCCTGGGGCATTTCAAATATAGATCACGTACGTCCACATTTCATATCGATCTATCTTAGGATGCGTTAGTCGGATGTTCGCCAAACTTCCTTACATTGATACCTACCCTGGATAACTCAAGTGACCTTGAACTACTTTTTAGAAAGATACATCATGTCCATCAAATTGTGGACGTACGTCAATTTCGCATATCTCCTCATACGTTATTTGGATGGTCGCCAAACTTTATCAGTAGCTTCCTTACATTGACACCTTAATTTTCTTAAACTATACATGTAGGTAATTCCGTCAAAACTTTGTACGTACGTTCAAATATCGCATAATTCTCATATGTTAGTTGGATGTTCGTTAAACTTCATCAGTAACTTGCTTATATTGATACTTAACCACCATGGGGTCATTCATGTGACATTGGCCTACTTTCTTTCTAATATAGGTCACGTTAATGAAAACTTGAACGTACGTCTAAATTTCGCTTATCTCCTGATATGTTAGTTTAAGGCTCCCGCGATCGCCTTTTGTTATTATTCAACTAATTCCGGCGTTTTCATGTTTGAACCTTGATTTGTTATACTAGCGCAACAATGACAATTTTAAAACTATATGCATGTAGTTGAACCCGTGAGACAATAACATGAGCTGATACTGAAATAGTATTGAACAGTTTGTTGCTGCTGATACGAAACTCAATGGAAGGGTCACGGGTATTATTAACCGAAATGTTTGTCTGTAACGCAAGTCGCCGTTAGGGTATTATGACAATGCCAAAATGTTCACACGTGCAGCCGTGATCAACATCTAATAAGTCCAATGGTAATTAATCCTCATGTTTAACCACATTTCAAATCCAGTTGATCTATGTCGATATATAAACAACGTTCAAATCCAGTCAATCTACCTGGCTATATACCGCCAATGCTAAACCTAGTCGTTTAATCGCGCTATATAGATAACACTACTTTTCCTGGACTTATGCAGTATATATATATTAGGAAAATTGTACTTCCTTCTTTACAATAACCACCCTACCGTGTAACTTACATGCACATCGTTTTGTCCGCATGTAATACTATGTATAACGTTGTAAAGTAATGGGCTGTTGAGTCTACAATAGTATAAAAACACATTTGGTCTGTTTAAAGTCCGAAGCATTGCACATGGCTTTAATACGTATTATCCCCTTGCCGATAGGCAATATGGCATATACCGTTAGTCCATGTACGTACGTGCATGTGTACATGCGTGCGTACATGTGTGTGTGTGTGTGTGTGTGTGTGTGTGTGTGTACGTTAAAACACCTTTCATTTTTCAATAACTTATGAGCCCCTTCACCGATTGTGATAATGTTTGGCCACAATGTGTGTCTAGTGATGGTGCCTTATTTTGCATACTACCCACGTCCGAGCGTCCGATGTTAAGGTCACTGATAACTTATCTTCAATTTTTTGTCAAGCAAATGCGCTAACGTTTAGTTCATTCGATAACGTATGAACCGCCTCACCGATTTTATAATATTTGGCCACGATGTGTGTCTATCAATAGCGCTGTGTTCTGCACATGACCCACGTCCGACCGCCCAATGTCAAGATCACTCAGGAGTTATGTTCAACTTGTCATGTAAATGCATTAACGTTATTTTGTTTATTCAATAACGAGCAATTGTTTTCTTATCAATGCTGCTATCGAGGCAATTAACTTAGTGATAATCATGCCATTGTATTTATATTGCATGTTCTGACTTTGCCGGTCAATAGCGTACCGTTATTGATAACGTCGTGTGTATTAATTACGTCAAACAAACGTTTCACAAACATCGCGCGATATCACGTAGGGCTAATGTAATTCGGGAGGCCTAACTCTCTGCCACGTACATACACTACACAAATATGTGCTACGCGTCATTCGAGGGGACTATCTCTCCGTCACGTACGTACAATACGTGGGGTCTATCAGCAACTCTCATGTGTGTTACCCGTGATTCGATGGTACTATTTATCCGCCACGTACATACAACACACGGGTTGTATCAGCAATCACTCATGTGTGGTACCCGTCATTCGAGGCGCCTATCTCTCCGCCACGAACATACAATACACGGAGTGTATCAGCAACCATTCATGTGTGCTACTCGTGACTCGAGGAGCATATCTCTACGTACAATACATGGGGTGTATCAGCAAGTACTCATGTGTATTACCCGTGATTCGAGGGGCCTATCTCTCCGCCACGTACATACATGTAGAATACTAGTACACTATTTTCATATACATGGTGTCTAGTCCATGAGTTGAAGGCGCTGATTAAATGTATAAATGTTTTGAAACCATTTATGTAACGGTCACACTTTCAAGGTCAATGTCATATTCAACAAACCATGAAAAACAAACAACCTTTTTATTCATACGTGTTTCTGGATATTTATTTGTCAAATTGTTTCTGAAAAAATCAGATAGCAATGCTTATTTTCATACCAAAGTAGTGTTGTACATGTATCCATTCTGCTGAGTTTCTGCACACATATCAATGTCAGATTGACGGCTCTTCAGCGTAAATACGTTTCCCAAAACGGTCTGCAGCATGAACTCTAATCCGAACATGACAAACCTGTGAGCATGCTTATAGTTACAAAATATTGTAACAGATGTGCTTTGTGGTGCAGTACTTCTTCAGAAATAATCAACAGAGGCAGGAACAAGAGTGCCGAAGTACACAATATATGGCTGCGAGGTGTAGTCAGTATACAACATGATACAAGGTGAGGTTACTCCATGGAAAAATAATTCAGTAACACTGATATGTATACCCCTCAGCAACTAATACTTAAACAAATGGTTTAAAGCAAATTGAACACGAGTGTCGAAGGTCACAATATCGAGGCATGTCAAGGTATGGCCTGTGAACAAGGCGAGATAACTCGCTGAAAACCAATATGATTCGTCATTTTGCCATCCATGACTAACATGTATACTGACTTTGGTTGCGATCCGTAAAGTATAACTCTAGTTATTGCGTGGAAAAGATGTGCCCGCCCGTTCAATGTGAATATATAATACGTACTGTTTATTTTCAAACGGGCGCATAAATTCGGCGGCGGTACAGCAGACACACAGCATAAACTTTCAATTGTGTTATTCTGCTGCTTGACGGACACATTATAGTGCCAGCTGTTATCGGAACAATCACTCTTCCTCTTTGCGAGGCGCACTGACTCAAACTTCAAGTTGAGAAACCGTTAAGCAACTCCTCATTACGATCCAATCTTGCCCCGATTTTGACATGAACGACTTCTTTAAGTTTGAAAATAAAATCAGCGAGATCCTTTCAAATTCCAATCAAGCCAACAATCTGATCCGGTAAAATGTTCGATATTCTATCTTGCTTTGAACCTGCATGAATATCATGGTACGGGCAGCTGCTGTGGTTCACATGGTGAGACAAATGAAGGTCGTTGACTGTTAGCAGTATGTTAGTCGTAAGTTCATGCCATTAATCATGAGTAACGTCTGCGAATCTACAACTACAACGACCAATGTGGCTGGACATTGCGTCTGACATGTATCCTGAGAACTGCTTCAAAGCGCAAGCTCAGTCAAAGCGAGTCACCCAAGGTGCTAACCAGGACAATAGGTTTCAGCTGTTCCATTTCCTTGTCAAGTCCGCAGTCGAAACTGCTTCAACACAGCCCACCCATGCGGATGTGTACACCACAAACGGTGCCAATGCGGTACCATACAACACCACAGAAAACATGAGATGCATCACCCCTATATCCACCAAGAGTCGAATATTGCTGCATACATCAGAAATTGTGCAGCAGCAAGGACATATCAAAGCGATGATACATACTATCAATAGTCATATTGTCGCGATAGACGTGTTGTAGTTTCAACAATGTCTCTAACCAAGCTTTAGGTTGCATTCCGCACTGGTAAAATCTTCATTAACATCACTGTATATGGCATCGACCGTTATGTCGGACAACATAAGCGCCTGTCACGTGCTTTCTCTATTTACCAAAGGTGTGTGATACATCATCCACCTTTCTGGGTGTCAGACAAAAAAGACAGTCTGGGTGGAATGGGAAGTACATACATCCTGCTCTATCAGAGACACTCATTGCCCTCATTGAGGACAGTAATATGCTGACCTTCGACTCCATGAATTTGGAGCATCTAGAATTATGGATTGTCATCGTGTACACCAAGACAGGTTGATGTGGCATGAAAAGTATCTTGTTTTCAAGAATGATTCCTCCTGCTACACTGCGTATGTGAAAACAAATGCAAATGCAATTACAAGTGTTCTCATGATAGTCTCGGCTGCACTGTTCTGTTCCATTGTTAGGGTGGGTGCATTAATAATGGATGAGGTTCATATGGTCTACGATATAACCCTCACTATTATCTAGACACTGACAGTTGCAAACATGTATATATATGTATATACTTGGATGTTATCTGCTGACAAAACACTTTCAGAAAAACCGCGGAAGACCTGGTAAATTACCTATTGTATTTGTAGTAATAGTATAGCTTAATGGTTTCCATGCATATTTTCAAATTCATTTTTTTTCTGGCGGGCGGCTGGTTGAGAGCATGTTAAGGGTAATTTAACAGTGTGGCCTATCCTTGCCGGATTCTCGATATCCTTCATTGGACCCCGGGCTTGGCTTTCTTGTTACTTGAGAGTTGTATCCGGTTATACCAATTATAAAAAGTATAAATAATAGTCCTACACATAGTACATTTAGGGAGCTAAGTGATTCTGGGTGGTAAGGACCTGATACCAGATCAGGTTATTCTGATTTTGGTATTTGCCGAGCATAAGTTGCCGTGACCTTGACCAAATATATTGTAGTATCCTTGATCCCCACACAACCCACATCCAAGGAAAGATAATGTCAGATACCTCATCAATTGAAACAATCCGCTGTAAGACCTTAATATAATTAACATGACAGCAGAGTGATACAACTGTTGCTGGAATAAGACTATTTCTGCATGTCAGGTTCATTTGTCATTGACCTAGGTTTACGGAAGGTGACCTTGGCACAGAATCATTTCAAAAGCTTCACCAGCATGCTCGTTCACCTCAACATGCTCAAAAACTATAAAATCAATATCAAATGTATAAACATTCAGATTGCTTCCATCAACATTATTGAAATGCATTATCTGAAGGTTAATTGTACCAAATTTGGGAAAGTTAGCCAGATGTGCGAATTTATTTGACTACCGTCCCTCACTACACGGGGTGAAACGGCAACCACGCATGAGTGTTACCCAAGAATCGAGGGGACAATCTCTCCGCCACGTACAAACAATACACGGGGATTATCGGCAACAACTCATGTGTGTTACCCGTGATACAAGGGGCCTATCTCTCCGCCACGTACATACAATACACGGGGTTTATCGACAACCACTCATGTGTGTTACCCGTGATTCGAGGGTCTATCTCTCCGCCACGTACATATAATACACGGGGTGTATCGGCAACAACTCATGTGTGTTACCCGTGATTCAAGGGGCCTATATATCTGCCACGTACATACAATAAACGGGTGTATCGGCAACCAGTCATGTGTGATACCTGTCATTCGAGGGGCCTATATCTCCGCCACGTACATACAACACACGGGGGTATCGGCAACCACTCATGTGTGATACATGTGATTCGAGGGGCCTATATCTCCGCCACGTACATACAATACACGGGTGTATCGGCAACCACTCATGTGTGTTACCCGTGATTCGAGGGGCCTATCTCTCCGCCACGTACATACAATACACGGGGTGTATCGGCAACCACTCATGTGTTTTACCCGTTATTCGAGTGGCCTATATTTCCGCCACGTACATACAATACACGCGGTGTGTCGGCAACCACTCATGTGTGTTACCCGTGATACAATGGACTTATCTCTTCGCAACGTTCATACAATGAAGCCATACGTGGCTTCTTAGCATGGTTTTGTCTTTACTATTTATGACGATTGTTGAGATATATACGAGGGGTGATCAAATAATAAGTGGAAGTTTGCTATATATTGAACATTTTGTGTGATACAGAAATTGTAATTACACCAGTCGGAAAAGTAAACGATATTCAATGTTGGTTAGAAATTGCATGAAATTTACGCAAGTAGTTATCTTACAATGACGTATTGAAAAAGTGCGTCTCATGCATGTAGGCGCAACGTCAACGTGGAAGTTGTGGTGGTCGACGTTGAGCAATGCTTATGGCTGCTTTCATCATTCTATTTCTGTATCAGTCAGTAACTGGGAACTCAATGGACATATACCTTACTCGTCTGCAAATATTATATCAATGTATTCTGGACCGTTTTGTAATGGACGTCGGTATACTTTGATACTCGCCTAGTATGGTGAATTGCCGGTTGTTGTCATTGTCGTCCCATGTTGGTGTTACGCGTTTTCAGGTGACAATTGGTGTACGTCGTTTCCCTCCGCTGTTCGCAAACCCATCCGGCCTGTTTAAAAATCGTTTATTCCACTTAAATATCAGCAATCGGCACACTGATGATGTATTATTCAAATGTTTCATCAGTTATTAGGTTTGCGTTGTAGTTTACTCTTGATCCACGCAAAACTGTATTATATCACTGCACTTGTTTCTAGCCATTCTGACGACGACGTTTTCTACGTGATAATATTTAGCGACCGCTTTCAAATCGTTGTTCTGTGTATTACTAGACGCACCATGGCATCTAAAATAATATAACTTTAATATGACTGATCTCCAGCAGCAGACAATTTTCAGTATACTATATTTTCTATTAACTAGTGCAGAACAAAACTTTTTATTATTTGGGTTGCACCGGTACCTCGCTACTATGGATACAGAAATGCACATATGAGGTGCACAGTGCAAGCCTTTTTAAATGCGAATGTATGAACTTGTGCTTAATTGCTAGATGTACATTGGTGTAAAATATGAAAATAGTGTACGTTATAATAATCAAACTACAGCAAAAGTCCACTTATTTTTTATCACCCTCGTATACTTGCGAATGATGTACGTATAGAATGAATGGGTTATTTGATATGTATCTGAATATATAGTGAAATCGCGATCGCTCAAAATGCGATGGCTCGTAATGCCGGGCTCGCTCGAAATAGCGTCGCGGTCCCGATAATTTTCCCTATATGTTTAATGTAATTTACGTGCGATGGCTCAAAATGCAACTCCTCGAAAAATGCGATCCCTCGAAACATTTGTCAAGTCCCGCGGACTCATTTCTCGCTAGTTTGCTATACGGTGACTCGAAAATCATGTCGAAGTTTGTGCTTGGCTAATTGTCGCACCTCCGCGTCCGACTTATTACGATCAAAGACCGAGCCGCGCTGTACCTGTCTATGAAATGTGGTATCTTTTCAAGTGCAGTTAATTGCTTAAAGTGTTGCAGTTTCGTCGTTAACGTTGTTGATTGCGATCAACGATATACGGCGATTTATAAATATTCTGGGCTTCGGTCACTCGGCGCATTTAATAGAGTCTGTCGTAAGTCATTAATCGTTTTTTGTGGTAACTCACGGGTTATACTCTAATAACCCGAGTATTACTGGAAGAACAAGAGTCATTGCTCAGGTTCAAGTCGAGTTAGAACCCTAGTAAACCACCACCCGACATGGGTTCGATTAAAGTTACTCGATTAACGTTCAAAGGTCAAAAGTATTTAACTGGGGTTGTAACTCTGCTTGTTCTAGTGGTTCTTGTGTTATTCGAGTGGCTACTCGGAAGTTACAACGAAAAACGCCAATTAATAATACCGCACTTCCTAGTTAGGCAGAGATGACTGGTCGTGACAAAAAAAGATTTGCTCTACTGAATTTCCGATCAATCCAGCAGTAAATCGGCCTGCATATTCAGTTCAGGACGTGAAATGTTCTATTCATGATGTATACTATAGTGAAATAGTAAACCCATATATCAAGTTGCAGGAGTCTGTAAGTTGATCAGCATTTATACTGGTCACAAACTAAGTAGCCTAAAGCACCTTTTATTGCTTTCGCAATATTGTACGATTCATGACTGACTCCCGATTGTTTATAGGCGCCGTAAACAACATCGTTTGAGCTGGGCCCATATTGTCACGTCACAACCACCTGCGACATTACTTGTGTACGCCACAACTTTTATTGCTTTAGTCGACGGCGTAATGGCTAATTCCACACCGGCGTAATGGGTCCGTAATTTCATACCGGCGTAATGATGAAATGGCGTAATGGTGAATTAACAAATGTTAACAATATATAGGCCATTTTTCTTAGCAGACTCAACTCAGTTTCAGCAGACTGAACAATATACAGAGGTGCGCATGCAACATAAGGGCCCACAGTATGCGCCATGCCACAATAAAAAGGGCTAATTGTGTTTTTGACGGTGTAGCATTTGTTCAGATAGCGCACTCGTGTAATTTGATGCGGAACTGAAATGGTCGCTGGAAGCTACGATAATATTAATGAAATAGCAAACAGTAATAGCAAACAGTGTAGGCCTTGATCAGACTGATCTGAAGCTGCACCGTTCGCTAACTCAATAAGCCTCCTTTTCTCGTGACGAGATACATATGTTATTAGTTGTCAGATGCACAGACGGATATCTGTATATATATGCACAACGTTCAATGCTGATCGATAAATGGGCCACCGTCGGGGAAAGAAACTTACGATATTATGTGCAATGCTTAAAAAAGCTGGAAATAAAAAGAACGGTGTCCTTATTTCTTCTGGCGCCCAAATGACGGATGCCGTTCTAACCGAATATGAATGTTGTGACATCAGGCTGCAGTTTCTATTGGATATTGCAGATCAATACGTTATATGGTCAGCGGAAATACAATTTAGGGTTTCTTCTTCATTTTAGTAGCAACAAATTTAAATATACCGGAACATGCCAATGAGTGAGCCTCTCCTCGTGTACTACACCAAATGTCCAGAACTAATTTTAAATAATATTGAAATGTTTATCTCTGTTTCTAGTAAGACATACAAATTGACGAACGCTGGACACTTATTTTTCACACCATACCTGATTATTATCATCAGAAACCGAAGGAGACATGGTCTCCCGATATATATATGTTTTATTTTTATTTAGAAAATTCATATACTAACTATCACAGACGAATTTCAAAAGAGAGCACGAAAACTGTTAACGCAAAATACCGTTGTTTTATGTGTCGTCAGCAGAATGGCAACCACTGTGTCAACTTAATGAGAATTATCAAATATAATACATGAGATGTTAGGTGATAAGTAAACGGTTCAGTCAATGTTATAAATCTGTTCACCTAAGTTGTTAATGTTGTTTATTTTACATTTGTTTCCTTAATGGCACGAAAACCGGTATGTCCCCGGTACATAATAAAAAAATATAATAGCAGACGATTTGACCAAATAGATGACGAATTGACCAAATAGCGAACGATTTCACCAACTAGCAGACGATTTGACTGTCGGTTTTTATGTAGTGGACTAATTAACCAAAATAGCGGGCGATTTTACCAAATGGCGGACGATTTGACTTGCGGACCTGATACATGTGACAGTAACCATATATATAGGCCGTTTAAACCATAACTCAAAATATATCATCTTAGTTAGCGGTGACTTTAACCTTGGAAACATTGACTGGAAAACCTCAAGCATTATGCCCGGAAAAAGTAACCAGAAACACCATCAGAAACTATTAAACGTAATCGCAGACCACTCACTAACTCAAACCGTTGACAAACCAATACGCTGCAACAAGACTTTAGACCTTAGTCTTACCAATTACCCTTCCATTGCTAACAACCTCGAAACAATACCGCCCATTGGTGAAGCTGTCCATGATTATTATGTCTTGAATGTACTACTTCCTTACGCAGATGTAAATCCTCTCCAAGAGAAGTACTTAACTATTCAAAAGAAAACTGGGACCAAATTAAACTAGACATAGAAAAAACACATCAGAATATCATGGAGCCCAAAAACACACAAGACATAAACCAACTCTGGAACACATTCAAAGAAAATCTCCAAACGTCAATTTCTAATAACATTCCTACCAAACGAATAAAACATGAAAACAAATTATCATGGATCTCAAATGAATTAAGAAAGAAAATGAACTCCTACCGCCGTATATACCTAAAAACAAACAACGCCATAACCACAAACGTGCCTTAAACAGCTGAAAGTGAAATACAAAAAGAACAAAGACAGGCCTACTGGCAATACATTGAAAATATGATATTTGACATTCCAATTCCTGACTAGGACAGTTCGAAAGTTGTAAAAACTCAAAAAAAAGTCAAACCATCCCTCAACTCAGAGAAAATGGCTTACTGCAATCAAGTTCACACAATAGATATCACATTCTTAATAACCAATTTCAAAAAGCTTTCACGCTCGTCACAAATGACAAAATACCCGATAAGGGGCCAAGCCCCCAACCACTAATGAATGACATTAACATTACTGGAAACGGCATTAGGAAACTCCTCCAAAATATCAAACCACATAAAGCTGTCGGCCCAGACAAATTGCAAAGTAGAATGCTTTAATAAAGATGTAGTATGTCCATCTCTCCAATCCTCAACATCATTTTTCAGAAAACTTTCTCTTTGAAAAATCCCGTTAGACTGGAAGCATGCAAATGTATGTCCTGTTTTCAAAATAAGAAGACAAACATGCTGCTATTAATTATAGGCCCATATCAATAACATGAATTTGCTGCAAACTCCTTGAACACATAATCTCCAGTGATGTAACGACCCACTTAGAAAATAACACAATTGTATACGACTTACAACATGGTTTTAGAGCATCTCGATCTTGAAAAAACACAAGTAATCTCATTCTTACAAAATATAACCGAATCAAATAACCGGAACATACAACTGTCATCATTATTGACTTTGCAAAAGCATTTGACAACGTATCCCACCGCCATCATCTCTACAAACTAAAATACTATGGAATTGATTGTAATGCTCTTCACTGGATATCTGATTTTCTTAGCAATAGAACCCAGACAGTTGTCCTGGAAGGGGAAGCACAAGACAAGGTAGCTGTCACATCTGGAGTACCCCAGGGCACTGTCATGGGACCCATCCTCTTTCTTATCTATATCAACGACTTTCCAGACTATCTAAAACTCAGCACCCTAAGACTCTTTGCCGATGACAGCATAATATATAAAGAAATCCATAACCCAGACAATACTAGGAATTTACAAGCTGATCAGGAAGCCACAGACAGGTGGGAGCAAGACTGGCTATAATGCCCTTGAACCACCCTGACAAATGTAATATCCTTAGCGTCAATTAAAAAATTACCCCAATTAAATTCACTCTTGCACACTTCATAACCAGTCACTCGAAAAAGTTGAATATGCAAAATATTTAGACGCACGTTACCCTACAAAGTAACCTAATTTGGGACAAACACATAATTCTATGACGGGTAAAGCAACTCAATACTTAGGATTCCTTCGTAGAAACTTAAAAGTAAACTCTACTAAAGCAAAAGATCATGCCTATAAAGTACGTGTTAGACCTAAGCTAGAATATTCTTCATCTACCTGGGACCTACATGCCATATCTCAAATAAACCAAATCGAAAAAGTGCAACGACGCGCTAACATATATCGATAACACAATACAAGCTCTGTTACTGACATGTTTCAAACCCTAAACTGGCCATCTCTTGAAATCCGACGTACTCACTCCAGAATAATCATGCTCTACAAAACTATCCACTTTGAAATTTCCATCTTCTTATTCCTTCAGATATAAAAACCAGAAACGGTAGTACACAGACCTTTAAACGTATCCAAACAGCAAAAGATTTCTACAAATATTCCTTCTACCCTCGAACAGTCACCCACTGTAACCTTCTATCGCCCTCTATACATGCAGCAGACACAGTGGACGCCTTTAAGGCATTAGTCCCTGTGGCTGTCCTCACTCCTATATTCCATGCATAAATAAATATAAATGTATATAGTTTTAACCAAGCACTAAAGGAAATATACCTATAAAACGAAAAAAGAATTTAAAAACTAATAAATTAAAGAAAAAAGGGAATATTTTTTATTTGTCTTTTATCACTAATGAGCATTTTCTAATACATGCTTAGAACAACATATATGTTTATCACCAAACCTAACAAATATGTAAATATTGCGTCGGCATTAAAGAAAGGTGAAGAAAGAGGGCTGATACACTAAAGAAGAAGAAGAAACAGACGAGATATCCTTTGCGCTGTTAATGAAAATCTGTCGGCTACATTCGGGTTGCCCGGAAATTGAATTCAATCATCCCATAGTCGTCATCATTGCCACTACGGGAAGAAGCAGCAACTTTATTTTTTATTTAATTTCACAAACATGGGGTTCGCGTCTGAATTCGATTTTCTTGACGATGTGCGGCGGATGAATAAGCGTCAGGTAGCATTAATTGTTTCAATTCATTCATTGCACAATTTTAAACCGACCCAGAAACATATGGCATAAATTCAATGAACCTATATTCGTGCCGCACCTATACTCGTATTCTGGGACATGCATGTATAATATTTCTAGAAGTCGGACTTCGTCCATTTCGTGCACCTGCCTGCTATAATTGCCTCCCCTGTTGAAGCATGCTGTGTGAAATCTGACCTATTTTTTAATGCGTCCAACCATTTAATTTTGACCAGTGGAATTTATCCGGTAACTTGCATGGCATTGACTGAATAGACACCGACAGATTCTTCCATTGATTACATACACATATCCGTGTCACAACAAACTCAAGGCTATATTTACTGACGTTTTACAGAATGGTTTCGCATGAAATGTCGTTATTGTATGACATCAGTGTACTGATGCAACGTAAGCAAGACTGCATTATGTTCAATGAAAAGTTTTCTTGAAAACTATGTTAAATTTGCCGAGCAGGCTCAGAGACAGTCCTGTAGCCATTTCCTAACAGTAGTAAGAGCTCCAGATAAGTTTTGTATCTAAAGTGTATTATACACCCATATTTCAATTCAATGCATATTTTTATTTTACAAATGTATTATTGATTTTTTTACTTATTAAATATGCAACAAATCATGATAAAAAATAAAACAAATCCTAAAATTCACTTATTTGAGCTGCAAAAAACAGCTCAAATAAGTAAATTTTCACTACTCAATTTGAAAATCAATGCATATTATCACAATCCTGTGAGAATTTTGTACTCCCACTTTTGATAGTCAATGCGTATTCTGCTAAAATAAGTGCGTGAAATATGCCAATATGCACCTTATCTGGAGCTCTGAGTAGCTTGATGTTAAAAGACCGGTCTGGCCACCCGCTACACCTGTGGTAGTTTTGGTCAAAGACAAGAATCGGACAAATATATATAGAACAAAATTTGAAAACAAAACCATTGCTGGCAAATATTGTATGGTTCATGTTTGTTCTTTCAGTTGTACTATCAAGCCCTAAATTTCGGGATGATAGTGTCGTCAGCACTGATGATTTGGAAGGGACTGATGGTGACCACAGGTAGCGAGAGCCCCATTGTCGTTGTTCTAAGGTAACTGTTGGGTGCGCTGTGAATTAACCATATCACCGATTAATATTTGACATTATCTATTTTATTTTTTGGACTATTTGAAGTATTTCATTCATGTGTGGATAAAATAATCTTAAAATCAAAGCTCCAGATAAGGTGCGTATTTGCATAAATACCCAATTAAAATTGCCAAAAACCCAATTGAAATCAGAAGTAGTGACTGAGTATCAAAAAGCAATGAGAACACTTGTGGTACCTTTATCATGCTGCAGAAAACAATAAACAGGCCATCAATATTGCATATTTTTCTTATTTTTCCATGAAAACACATCTTGGTATCCAAGGAGACAATTCTAATGAAATGCCAAGATGTGTTTTCATTTCGAAGCAAACTTCAATAATTGCTGTCTGTTAATGTGTAAACAATAGTGTTATTTAAGTTTACCCCATTAAAATTGTGAAATACCCAATTGCTTCAGAAATGATGGAGTAACAATCAGAGCTCCAGATAAGCTGCGTATTTGCGTAAATACCCAATTAAAATTGCCAAAAACCCAAAAAGCGAGTATCAACAAATCAATTACAATTTTGTGGTACATTTATGAACAGACCACAAATATAGCATATTTTCCATGAAAACACATCTTGGTATTTCATTAGAATTGTCTCCAAGGTGACAATTCTAATGAAATGCCAAGACATGTTTTCATTTCGAAGCAAACTATTCAATAATTGCTGTCTGTTAATGTGTAAACAATAGTGTGATTTTATTTTACCCAATTAAAATTTTGAAATACCCAATTGCTTCAGGAATGATAGTGACAATACTCAATTACTAATTCCTTATCTGGAGCCCTGTAAAATACTGACAAACACTGCAGATCCTGATGAGACCGCTCATTGCTAGTTGGCTCATCTGGAGTGTTTGTAAATAATCAATTATGGCATGTGGGGTTCAAAGGGAGGATAGAATGATTATTTTAGCAGATATATGAATGATATATGTAGGTATGCTATCAGTTTTAATACCATACAATTTACTTTTTGAGTAGATTGCGACACACATCATTGATTGGCTATTATTAATGAAAACATGTGACGTTTGCTGCTGAGGAAGTTGATCATGTGTTCTGCAGGTCACAAATGCCAATTTCAACTTTATTACAGTATTTTCACTACACAATTTGAAAATCAATGCGTATTTTCAGTATTTTTTACGCCCACTTTTGATAATCTATGCGTATTCTGCTAAAATAAGTGTCAATACTCGCCTTATCTGGAGCTCTGTATCTGTTACAGTGGCAGTATGGAGCCAGCATTCTACCGAGGGGACCTGTTGTTCCTCACCAATTACCGCGAGGAACCAATCCGAGTCGGCGAAATAGTTGTGTTTAAAATCGAAGGTCGCGAGATACCGATTGTCCACAGGGTGTTGAAAGTTCACGAAAAGTAATATTTTATTTTCTGGTTTATTGAAACATCTTTATTTCTATTTTGGAACATATCCCAATGTTATTCTGGGTGTAACACAGTTTATCTAATACATTGTACTGATACAGGGATTCCGCTGGGGAAAATAAAAAAATCGCCACTTTAAAAAAAATAAAACAATTGGTGATAAAAAATCAAAATTAAAAAAAAAAAAATGAAAATTGTAATTTTTTATCGCCAATTGCGAAAGTGGTGATCGCCAGCGGATCGTCACCTACCTTGCAACCTTTTTTTTTTCTTTTTCGAAAATTGTAATTTTTTATCGCCAATTGCGAAAGTGGCGATCGCCAGCGGGATCCCAGTAGCCTATTTCACCAACATTGCAAGGTATACTTTACTAGCAAAGTATACTTTGAGGGAGAAATTTTCAATTTTAGAATAAATTTATTAATGTTTATTATACTGAATTTATTACATTATCACAGCCAATTTTGGCTGTGATAATGTAATAAATTCAGTATAATAATTCTGCATAGTTTTAATAATGAAATATATGCAATCGTTAGTTCTGCATGAAATAATGCATTTCGGAAAAATCAATGATTGCTCCCTCAAAGTATACTTTGCTAGGAAAGTATGCTTTGCAATTTTGATGAAATCGGCTACTGGTGTTTAAAGTTTGCGAAAGGTAATTTTTTTTATTACATACCTACCTATGGAATACATAGTTATACGATTTAAATAAAAGTTGTATGTTCTCATCGATGAAATAAACAACTTCCGGTGAAAACACGACTACTTCCGCTATCTATATTCATAACCCGCATCTGCACAAAACAGCGCAAATAGGCTGCAAATACACATTCATTACCGTATACAGTCTTAAAAAACTTCCATGGAGCGGTATATAATAAATAGAATATTCATATTTTTGCAACGAATATGATATGCATGTTCATCTCGTGGTGTGAAATGTCATATGGACATTTCACACCACTCGATGAACATATATGTCATATTCATTGCAAAAATATGAATATCCTCTATATTTTCTTGATTATGATTCCCTCAGCTTTCGAAGTATGCCGAGGGGTATATTGTTTTCACTTTTCCAGTCGTCCATCTGTCCATAACACATAAACTTAACCTTTCAAAATTTGCTTTAAAAGTTTTGTTCATCGGTCCAGAAGGCAGCCGGGGTATTCGTGAGTCCCTTGTCACTTGCTCTAATATCTTTCTGTCCATTTTGGAACATGGTCAATAAAATAGAAATACAAATGCTGTTTACGCAAAGGAGGCAAAGAAAAATGTCAGGGTTTCTCGCAGGCCCACAGGACATGCCTTGTCTGAATATGTAGCACAACATACCGGTAACCTCATTCAGTGACGTGTCTTTAAAGCAAAATTTAATTTTCATTAAAAATTATATTTTGTGATATTATTCATATTTTATGCCACATATTATTCAAGCAAAATGA